>BHFT01002860.1:0-85000 GCA_004320025.1 Laticauda laticaudata
TCTAGCGGGCAGAGAAGGAGAACGTCCAGAGCTGTGGTAGGTGCGCGCAGAGAGGGGAAGAGAGTGGGTTTGGAGCTCTGTGATGAGAAAGCACTAGGCCACCAGGTACATGAATAAATCATATTTCTAATGAATATACAGTAGAGGTGACAAATACAATTTAAAAACAATTAGATCTGACTAGATAGATGTCTGACGAACTAATGGATGGAGCTTTTGCAACATTGTACAAGAGGTAAACTAGAAATCATCCCAAAGAAAAAGAAATGCAAGAAAAGCAATGGCTGTCTGATGAAAATTTGCAACTAGCTGAGGTAAAGGAAAAGAAGTAGAAATGCAAGGGAGAAAGAGAAAAATAACACGCCAATTGAATGCAGATTCCAGAGAATAGCTTAGAAGATATAAGAACGGCCTCTTAAACTAACAGTGCAAAGAAGCAGAAGAAGAACAATAGAATAGAGAGGACCGCAGAGATCTCTTCACGAAAATTGGAGATATGAACTGGAATGTTTTACTCAAGATGGGTACAATAAAGGATCAAATGGCAGGGACCTACAAGAGGCAGAAAGAGGTGGCAAAATTACACAGAAGACCAACACAGAACAAGCTTAACCTGATAAACCATGACTGGGGTGGTGACTGAACTCAAAGCCAGAATCGAGAATGTGTAAGCGAAATGGGCCTCAAGAAAAATCTGAGCAAGAACAAAGCATATGTGGAGATGACAGTATTCCCAGCTGGAGCCTAGTTGCACATCTTAAGAGACGTATGCAATGTAAAAGTAAACAAACACTCAAATTGCAGACAAATTTGGAAAACTCAACAGTGGCCACAGGATTGGAAAAGGACAGTTTAACATTCCATTCCAAAGAAAAGCAATGCCAAAAGAATGTTTTAAACTAATTGCATCCATTGCATTCATTCTCACATGCTGGAAAAACGCTACGCATGCGTGTGTACCTCAACCTGCCATATGTGTTTTCATACGCTCTATCCGTCGAGTTCATCCATGTGCGATTTCAAGCCGCGCCAAAAAGTTTTGAGTGCAGACAAAAACTTTGTGAATGGACAACTTTCCTGTCGCATACGATGTATCTGCGACATATATGGGCAAGCAAAACATTCTATGGTCCCTTATCATCCGTTAAACATCCGCTGTAGTATGCCTCTCGGCATCACTCTGGCCATCCCCTCAACCTCACATCCACTGCAGCTGAAAAATGAAAAGAGGGAAGGAAACAAAAGGTACATGGAACGTCAAACACAGCGTTAGTAGCACAGAATTAGAAAGGCATGTAAGCGTATGCATCTCGTATAATAAAGATTAAAAACAGACAAAACATTTTGTTTTAAATCTGGGCAAAAAAAAAAAAATTGTTTTCATATATTTAGGTATGTCTGGAGTAGGTCTAGAGTATGTAGAAGGACACCTAGGCGGACAAATGAATATTTTCCTATAAAAAGGGGAACGAAAATCATCTGGATCTCAAGTATAAGTCCCAGCAGCATGGTGTACCAGACCTCTTCCACCCCTTGGTCTTGGTCTTCAACATCATCTTATTCCTCCACCATGGAATGATGACACAGTCCGTATGATAAGCTTGTGCTCATTCATCACCAGAACCAAAACCTGCTCAGACTGTATCAAGTTTATCCAGAAAGGAGACGTCCAGGAGCTGTGTCGTGGGTCCGAGGATGGATCGGAAAGATATAATGGAGTTTGGACTGTATGACCAGTTGATGGTGGAGCTGAGGAATGAAGACCCTCGTGCATTCCATCAGTGCTTCATGAAGGATAGCCACCAGGCCATGTTTTGACGAACTTGTACACAGCGGTCTGAGACCTCAGTTGACCAAAGCCTAGCACCAACTTTCCGTCCAACCTGGACCCTGGACTGAAGCTGGCACTGCTCTGTGGCATCTGGCCTCTTTGGAACCACATACAGAACACATGCAGTATGCAAGGAGGGTGCGTACACAACGAGCATCAGCAAAGTGTCAGAGATAGTACAAGGCCATCATTGAAGATACGTGGAGGAGCTGCGCGCAAGTGCCCCACCTCACTGACAAGGGCTGGAGAAAACTTGCAGAAGAGTGGTATCAGAGGTGGAACTTTCCCGCACATCCATTGGAGGCATAGATGGGAAGCTATGTGGCCTGCAAACCTTCAGGCAACTCACTTATTCCAACTAACAAAGGGCTTCTTTCAGTATCATCTCTTTGGCCATGGTCGGATGCCTGAATACAGTTCCATCTAATCAATGCTCAGGCAACGGGTCAGCTTCAGATGGCCCAGGTATACAACACAAGTGACCTCAGGATGGGCTGGTAACGCAACCTCAATCATGGGTTTTCCAGGTCCAGACCCCCACCCAATGACACACAAGATGTGCCCTACTTTCATCGTTGGTGATGATGTGTTTCTCCCTGCAGAACCCTACCTCAATGAAGCAGTACAAACTTCCAAGAATACATCAAACCCGTGAAGAGAGATCTTCAACTACAGGCTGTCCATGGGCAACTGGTGGTGGAAGAACGCCTTTGGGCATCCTGGCCAACAGGTTCCAAGATACTTCTACCACCGATGCAGCATGACCCCAGACTGTGAGGAGCATCCGCTGGAGCTTGCTGCATCCTGCACAATCTCATACCCAGTGTTGCAGAATCAGACCTGTCGACCGTCACCAAAAGGGGAAAAAAAAAAAAAATGGGGAACCAAAATGGGAGCCTGATGAATGGAGCCAAGGACGTAACCTGATAGACACTGTGGATGTACAAGGCCCCAACAGAAGCTTCACGTGAAGGGAAGAAGCAGGCAAGCCTCTGAGATCACTGGTGGCACTCCCCAAGCTGGAGCGTGGAGTGGCAAGAACAAGGAATGATTAGATGATTAACGGATGCTTCCTTGAGGCTGTCAGCATAACACTGATGAGAATTGTGGCCTATGTATTTGAGTGGTCCGACAATGAATAGGGCATTAATAAACGAGCTGTTGTTTATTTTTAAAAATGAGTTTGATCAATGAATAAATTGTTATTGATAATAAAGGTCCATATGTGTGGAGCTGGGTGGTGGACCATACAGTCCGCACCTATGCTTGCACTAGAGGTTTATCTATCCCACAACTACCTTATCTAATCCACAAGCCATGCAAAGGCTTAAACCATTTTTTCAACAGTTTTTACAAACACTTTATTTAGCAAACAAAATGAACCAAGTAAACTTTATTAAGTGTCTTAAGCAAATAAACTTTATTAAAACAAGTAAGACAACTCAGTCTCTGAGAACTATTCTGAGTCAGAATAGCACTATTCGGCGTGCCTGCTGCAGTCCTTTTAATATCCACGGAGCAGACGCAATTCATACCCCCCCTCCGCAATGCGCAGTGAACGCTTTGGCATCCAGATATACATCCGCGCGGCATCCCCTTTGTTTCCTATAGGCGTACGTGGTGCAATCCGCTTCATCCGCTATGCATGCCGCCCCTTCTGGCTATGTGTCCACTTTGAAAATTCTGCCCGGAACCCTCTCGGAGTATCATCTGCTTCCATCCGCTTTCATCCGCTAGGCTTCTGATGAACATCGTTTAACATCCCCACTACATACTACCGCACATCCGTCTTTTCCATTCTGTTTATGGCATTTTTCACAATTTTTGGAGGCGGATGAAAATGAATGAGCCACCCCGAATTTTGCTCATCGCTGTGTCCTTTATGCATAACGTTTTGCTTCCATCAGCCAGTGGGACCGCGGGCCTTTATGCAGTGGTGGCTAATCTTTTTTTGGGCTCCTGTGCCAAAAATTGTGAGGCATGCCAGCGCCCGCACTCACAGTGCCACGCACACGCTTTTACCTGTTGTACCTTCCAGAATGCAATGAGGCCCCTCTTCATGCCCGCGCGATGCCACATAAACGCCTCGTAATCCCCACCCCCTACCTGCACTGCAACCTCACAGCTGATTTTTGGCTGGTTTGAGGCCTTTTTTGGCCTACCAGGGGCTTGGAAAAATCTCTGCAAGGTTCTCAGACTGAATTATAAGGTCTGTTTCATACTTTCCAGGATTACAGGGCTCAAACAACGCAGAAAAAAAAATCAGCTTGTGAGGCAATGTGCCATGCGCCCGTAAGGTAAGTTTGCCTGGCAGCTCGTGTCTCAGAACAATGGTTCTGCATGCCACCCTGTGGCACGAGTGCCATAGGTTTTGCCATCAACGGATCTAATGTATTGTTCCACCAATGGCGTTCATCCTCTCTGCTTTGCTACGTTGCAACTGAGGATAATCCTTGGGATGACAGCCAATAGACCTTAAAAACTTCCTCTAGAACTTAGGCGGTAAACTGTATCCCTCTTGTCTTGTATGTTTTATTATTCTCCCGAGGTACTCTGTGTAGCCTATAGATATGCTCAAGAAAGAGTTTTTGGCAAGCTTTTTTTTGGCAGAGGGGTCCTTTAACAGGCTGGTAAAAGTGGGCTTGCTTAGAGAATAAGTCAATAACAGTCCAAATGATTGTATTCCTCACTCTCAGATAATTCTTCAATACGAAGTCCATCGCAATTTCCTTCCCAATGGCTGTTTTTGGTTCAACTACTGGTTGAAGTGAGGCTAGGGGGTTTCCAGTCTTCTGTGTTTCAATCGTGGCACAACATTGAAAGAAGGCTTTTACATAGTACTCAAACATCAGGTATATGCAGTCTAGCGTCGATCGAGTATGCGTATTGCTGGTCCAGACGTCGTGGTCCCGGACTATAGGTGCGCGCCGTCGGTGTGTTGGCGGTACGGCATACATCAGCTCATCGGCTCTTAATCCTCAGGGACTGCTGTGTTGAAGCAGTCGCGTTCGGGGACATGGCGAGTTTGCTAGTCATGTTATCGCGAGCACAGTGAGATACCGTTGATTGGTCCTTATTTGAGTGTGCAGATAGCCAGGGCATTCACTAGGTTATTGGGAAATATACTAGGGCAGGTGGTTATTGAGCCTTCTGATCTGGGAAATGCGCGTTAGACGCGCAAGTCAGTATGCTGAGTATGACTAATGGGGATAATCTTTCTTTTTCTTTCCTCAACTCTCTTGTCTGTCCTATCCGTCTGTCTTCAACTTGGATGTGGAGACTGAGGAATTGAAGACCTCCGGGCATTCCATTTCAGCTTCATGAGGATGCACCAGCCAATGTTTGGAAACGAACTTAGGTAAGAGGCCGTTTGAGACGCAGGTTGACCAGCCGACACCAACCTCCTCCCAGCCGGACCCTGGATTTGAAGGTGGCACTGACTCTGTGCCCCTGCCTTCTTTCTGTAACCAACATACAGAAACAGTGCAGTATGGCCTGGAGGTGCCACACAACCAGCATCAGCAAAAGTGGTCAGAGAAGTGGTGCAGGCCATATCGAAGAATTGTGGAGGAGCTCCCTCCGTGTCCAACCACTGAAGAAGGCTGGAGGAAAGTTGCCAGAAGAGTGGTATAGAGGTTGGAACTTTCCCCAACACCGTCTGGAAGGCCCATAGATGGGAAGCCACGTGGACTGCAAAGCTTCCAGCCAACTCAGGGTCCTCTATCACAACTACAAGGGCTTCTTCAGACATCCCTCTTTGCTATGGTTGATGCGAACTACATGTTTCATGTACATCGATGCTTCAGGCCGATGGGTGCAGCTTCAAGATAGCCAGGTAATACAATGCAGTGACCTCAACGGATGGCTGGAATGCAACCTAATATGGCTTTCCAGATTCCAGATCCCCTACCCAATGACACAAAATGTGCCTACTTCATCGTGGGTGATGACGCCTTCTCCCTCAACCCAACCTCATGAAGCCCTACCAGTTCCAGATACTCACCCTGTGAAGAGAGGGACCTTCAACTAACAGCTGTCCAGGGCAAGACGGTTGTGGAGAAGCCTTGGCATCTTGGCCAATCAGGTTCCAGGTACTTTCTCACCACCAATGCATATCACCCAGGGCTGTGAGGAACATCGTGGGAAGCTTGCTGCATCTGCTACAATCTCAATGCGCACCCGCTACCTCATGTTGCGAACTAGTGCTTGTGGACCATCACAGGCATGGGGACATGGAGCCTGGTGGAATGGAGGCAAGGACGAACACCTGATAGACACTGTGGATTTGTACAAAAGGCCCCAAAGAGCTTCACGTGAAGGAGAAGCAGCCCAACCTGAAACACTGGTGCAACTCCACAGCGGAGCAAGTTGAGTGCAAGACAGGAATGGGAGATGCTTAATGGATGCTTCCTTGAGCTGTCCTCATAACACAGGATGAGATCGGCCATGTATGTTGAGTGGCCTACATGAATAGGGCATTAATAAAGACCTTGTTTATTTTGAAATGTTTGATCAATGAATAAATTATTATTGATAAAAAAGGCCATTGTGTGGCAGCTGGGAGGGTGGACCATACAATCCCACTTTGCTTGCAACTGGAGGTTTATCATCACAGCTATCCCTACCCATCCCAACAACTATCCTTCCCATCCACAATTATCCCTACCTACCACAAGCATGCAAAGGCTTAATCATTTTTTCAAAGTTTCAACAAACACCAACTTTATTAAGTGGAATCAAATGAACCAAGTGTGTGAAGCAAAGATAACCTTTATTATAACTGTCCTTAAGTTAACTGTAGGACTTTAATTAAAAAAAAGCAAAATGAACCAAGAAATTCCTTAAGCAAAGATAAAGTGAACAGGTTAACAACTCAGATCTCTGCACTATCTCAGTCACTCTGAGGCATTCCCATGGTCTCAAGCTGTCGAGCAGCCAGGGACTGTGGAGGTTGGTGTGGCTGGAGTGTTGGTCTGAGGCACCATTAGAGGTCCTTGGCCAATGAAGAGAACAACAGGGGATGGTGTGTTCAGGAAGCTCTCAGAGAGCTGACTCAGCCCCGTGAAGGTTGAGAGGCCCTTCCTCAAGAACCTGGGATGTCCAGGCACAGTTAGACTGAATGAAGATTTTCTGTTGAAGTGGGCTTGGCTGTGGGTGGAGAAGGAGGAGTGTAGCGGGGGCTTTCTGGTCTGCAGCTGGGTGAGGTGAGGCGTCTGCGCGTACAATGAACCTGGGCCTGGACTGGGAAGGGGCTGCCTCTGCTGTGGGAAGTCCTGGTACTCATAGCCTTGGTAGGTGATGGCTGTTGAAAGCTGTGGAAAGGCTGTGACATTGCCCTGGGGTTGGAGGAGCAGGTCCTGGAGTGGATCGGAGCAGGTTCAGCGGGCCTGTGGGTGTGCAGCAGTGCTGTGATTTCTCCTTCTCACCTGGTACTGGGCCTCGGGCAGATCCATGAGGGTCCTGGCTCACGTAACCGTGATGAAAGAGCTTGGGTTCGAGGATGGTAATGTCCGCTGTGGACCAGCTGAGAGAGAAGATCTTGCTGGTTTTGATTGTGTCCCTGATCTTCCAGAGGACAGTGTGGCGTTCTGGCCCTCCAGTCTAGCCTCTCTGCCTGCTTTCTGTGGAGGTGGAGCTGGTGTGGTGTGGGTTGGTCTCTTGCTGCTTGCTTTTCTTGATCCAATTTGAGACAGGGGATCCTCCACGTCTCTGGCATGAGGAGTCGCGTTAGGGGGGGGTCTCTGCTCGTGGGGCCCTCCAAAGACACTGTCCTGGACACGGTAGCTGTCTCCTGCTGGAAGAGGAGTGACTGTCATGTAGGCTGTCTGAAGGAGATAGGTTGCAGAGGGCTGACCTCCTCGGTGGCAGACCTCACCCTTATCAGGAAAGCTGCACTTGGCCATGACGTACATCTTCCCGGACAGTGAAGCTTGACAGCGGCCCTGCCCAGATTTATTGAGGGTCAAGCTTGCCAAAACAGGTGTGCATGTGCTTCCACCATCCAGGAATGCATCTGAAGTGTAGCCCAGGCTCTCTCCTTGTCTCTCCAGCTGCCTGCTTTCTCTGTGTCGCGATAGAGTCTCTGGCCTTCTCCACAAGTACTCGTTCTCGCCTCAGCCATTCAGCACCTCCCTCCCCCTCATGGGTCTCGGAAATGGAAGTAAACTGTTTCCTCTCTCACCTCTTCTTGCCTTGCCTCTTCCTCCCTCTGGCAGGGCTTCAGGGCCTTCAGCAGCAGGGTTTGAGGGCCTTGGGGCTTGTCCACCAAGGCAGCAGCAGCAGCAGGAGAAGCACACAGCCGCACCACACCAGCAGGAAGAAGACCAGCAGCAGCAACACCAGCAGCAGCAGCAGAAGCACCAGCAGCTTCAGAGTCAGCGCCAGGGGTGGGATAGTGGTTTCTGTCCTTGCCAGGACTGGCAGGAGTAGGCACAGGCCTTCCTCTTCTTCCCTGATGAACGAACCAAGGTGTTCTTTCAAGATGTCTCTGGCAGCAGGTCTTTCCTCTGAATGGTGCTGCTTGCGAGCGCATCCTTTTATATCTGCGGAGCTGAAACGCAAATTCATTCCTCCCCGCATGCACAGTGAACGTTTTGCATCCGCTATATACGCACCGCTTTGCTTCCACTATAGGCATCTCGTGATAACATCCGCGGTCATCCGCTTACTCATCACGCTCCCTTCTGGTACGCGTACGCTTCGCTATTCTCTCCCCAGAAGCCCTGCGATGTACCATCCACTTCCATTCCGCTAGGCTTCCATACGAACATCCGCTTAACATCCCTCGCTAACACGTACTACCCCCGTACGTTTGTTTTCCGTTGTTTTCCTTCTGTTTTTATGCAAATTTTTGCCACTTTTGAGGAGCGGATAACAACGGATGAAGCCACCCCCTGAAATTTTGCTCATAACCGCTGTGTCCTTTTTGGCATACGTTTTGGCATCTGTCGGCCAGTGTGACCAAGCCTGAAGTTGTTGGGGGCCAATTTTTTCCAGATCCATGCTGAAGGAATCTGAGAAACCCTGGCCCATGCAACAGAAGAGAGACCCTTCCTAAGGCACCATCGGAAAGGGCCTTCCAGGTGTACATCATAGATGCGCCTTGTAGAAGGCTTGCGAGATGCCAGATAGTGATGATGACACTTCAGGACGATCAGCTCTGATGAAGGGAGATTAGGTGAGCTGGGTATCCTCCGCAAGGAGAAGCATCTGACAGGTTGACCAGGTTCGCAAACCAGGTTGTCCATTGGCCAAGCCGAGATGAGGGTTCTGATTGAAAGCAGGAGGGTGATAAAGGGCTGGGCGCCAAATCGGCTTTCTTCCAGAGGAAGAGAGAATTTTACGTTTATCTCCTTGGTTTCCGATGCGATAAGTCCGAGCACGCCAAAAAGTTATCGCCTGCGAATGGAATTAATCCAGCTTCCCATTATGGGGGGCGGACTCACCTGCCATTTTCGGAGCATAAAACAGTCTTTTGCTGCTATTGAAAGATGCCATGGCCTTGGATGCAGAATTTGGAATTTGAGAGTGATCTGGCAGTGAATCCGCCGCTAGCGAATAATCCATTAAGGCTTTTGGTGAAACCAAAGGTCAAAAGTGCAAGGCAATCTATTCTGGAGTTGGTGGCAAGCCACCGTAATGGATGCCCTTCATGAAAAAAAGAGCTGCTGTTGACGCCGAACAGCCACATGCATGCAGCCTGGTGATTGCACTGGAGGGCCTGTTCGAATGTTATCATCGTTTCCATATATCTTCTGGCTCCGTGGAAGTGCCAGAAGAGGAGAATGAGGCCTAGAAACAGAAATGTCAAACAGAAGGGCAACTGCAGGGCATTGCCCAGGGCTGCGCTGATGTTGTAGAAACGCTTCTACAGAGAAGATGGGCGAGGACTTGCCAAAGGGGAAGTGCACTGTTCCTTGCCCATGTCCAGGAACAAAGTGGGAAGAAGGCAAAACCCTGCATCACTAACAGGCTGGCAGAAGAGTGAGTCTCCCTAGCTGAGAGGATTTCCTATGCGCTCAGGAGCCACGTTCCTCCGGTGACAGCTTGTGCAAGTGACCAAAGGCCATGCTTAGTAATATGGCCTGAAGAAGAAGGATTGAATGCGAGACAGATGCAGAGGATGGTCTGTTTCTGGGCTGGGGCGAGAATCCTCTCCTCTGAAAGATTTTGGGTCAAAAAATCTCACCACTCATTCATGCTTCTACTTGAAAGAGAGGAGGTAACTGTGATTCAGATGGTCGAAACCCTCTCCTCTCTCATCAACACCCCTGCCTCACATTCATTGGTAGAGAAAAATATGGATCCCTGAGTTTCTGTGGGGCCATGTGTAATATCAGGGTGAATGAGCAAGGAGACTTATTACGAATTGAGAAGGGAGAAGGGTCTGGAACATCCCTTTCCGGAGGTCGAAGAATTTGCTTGAAGCCTTCAGTCACCAATCCCACCTATGGACAATGAGGACAAACATCTTGGATATCCCCTGGTCTAGGTGCTCAAAGTAGGGGCAAGAAGGCGTAAGGCCCCGCTGGCTAGTGGATGGGAGTGAAGGTGTGTCTTCAGGCCCTAGATTGAGAGAGAGGTTCGAGGTCGGTCGGAGGGAGGGGGAGGAGCATAGGGCCTCAGAAGCCGTGAAATAAAGCCCAGCAATTCTCTGCTTAGATCCTTGAAGATCAACTGTCCTGCCAAAAAGCCTCAGGAACCAGGATGGAATGGAAAGGCTGCATAGATAACTTCTCCTCCACTGGAGGGCATTGGATGGGGTCCACAGGTATCACCTGAAACATGCTGAAGTTCAACTCCTCCCTCTGTTGAATTGTTCTGTTGAAACTGCTCTCTAGGGCTGCATGTCTGCACTTTTATGCCTCAACTCACGCTGAGTTGCCTATCTCTTAGGGCTAAAAGCGGCCTAGCTACTGGATTTTAGCAGGCCACTTCCTCTCTCGGGACTGATTGGGTGCGTTTGCCGTTGTCCTTTTTTCTCTTATTATTGGGCTTAAAAGCCCGTCCCACCTGCACCAACGATAGCAAAAGTGAAATGTAAAAACTTAAAAAAACATTGGAAAAAACGCTAGCATCTGTTGTGTACTGCATTGCATACGTGTTCTATTATCATACGCTTCTATTCCTTTAACATTCCGTCACACTAGATTTCATCATTCACGCTCAGAGTTTTGAGACTGCTCAAACTATTGTGAATGGATGGAACTTTCCAACTGGTTTACATGTAAACCGTGAAATATCGACAACAAACGTTCTTATGTCTTATATTCATGTTAAAAATCCGCTGTATCCTCGTCATGCATCCTTCAGGGCATCCCCTCAACTCAACACTCCGCTTTGCAGCTCGAAAAAACGGAAAGAGGGAAGAAAACAAAAAGGTACAAGCGGACGTCTACAAACACTATAGTACACGAAATAGGAAGGATGAGCAGTGAATGTTTTGCATCCGATATACATCTCTAGGCTTCACTATGAAACATTCATGTTAACATCTCTTGCTACATTAACTACCCACGTCCATATCTTTTCCTGTTCTTTTTCGTTCTTGTTCCGTATTCTGTTTTATGCAAATTTCACTCACCACTTTTTTAGAGCGGATGACAATGATTGGAGCACCCCACCCGAAATTTGCTCGTCCACTGTTGTCCTTTTGGCATTAGCTTTTGCAAATCCAATACGGTCCAAGTGGGAACCCTAGCCTTTAGAGGAACTGTTCCACTGGGGGGGATCTCTGCCGATCCCTGATCTTGGCTATCATTTGGGTTATAATAAAAGCTGTTGCGATGAAAGAAACTGTTTGTAAAATTTTTGTAGAAAGCACCCTTAAGTAATAAATTGGCCCCCAGGGCTTATAATGTGACCAAACTCACCTCAATGGTAGAAGCCTCAATCCAAGATGTGCCGTTCTACCTAGGAGAAACAGGCTCCAAGATAGAAAGAATTACTCCTTTCTTCTTCGGTTATAAAAGAGCCCCAAGCAAGGGTTCAGCAAGGAAAGGGCAACCTCCTCTCGGCCAATCACGACTAATTGGCCTGATGCTGTTTATCGAGTTTCGACGCCTTTTTATAACAGCCTGTCAAACGCACGAGGTGTGTGGGGAGTTTCTACAGACGCGCCCAACTTGCCTGGACAGCGTTCTGGCAAACGCTGCATCCCCAATGGTTGCGGAGAGAGAGCCTCTGATCTTCTTGGCAAGAGCAAGCTGTCTCTGATCCTGTGTAGCTGCTTGAAGACGAGGAAAAAGGTACGAAGATCGCTGGGTGAATTTTCTATCTATCAGAATGTTTTTCAACAGAGACACAGCTACTGACTGAAAGGAGCTGAGTCAAAAGCTGGGGTCTCTCCCGGGGGCTGGCTTTTTTATCTTAGCACAGACTCAGCTAAATGACATCATAGGAAGGAGTCAACCCATCCTGGGCTCTCGATGCAGCATGGAGAAGAACCAGTCTTCAAAGATGAGAAGGGTAACCCAAGCTTTCTCATTAGCTTTCCACACAATATGAAGTTCTGTTTTAGATTCAGGTCACCATAAGCATTGACACCTAGCACAGTTAGCCTCTTCTTTGCAGCCTGGCATCCTTCTCATTTCCTTGATGTTGAAGGTTCTGCCTGGCATTTCCTTCCAATAAAACTATGTTCCATCCACATTGAATATTTGTGTTGGGTAAATAACAGTCTTCCTCGATCTCTTTGAGAATTTCCAGGAATTCCTTGGCTGCATCCTTGTCCACACTTGCCGCCTCTCCAATGACTTTCAGGTTATGCAGGTTTGAATGAATCTGAAAAATGCAGGATCCGTCCATGACTTGCAAATAACATGTCTTCAGCAGCGCCTTTTCATATGTTGCATGATAGCAGTAGCAATAGTGTGCTTTAGCAATAGTGTTTTATAGCCCTCTCTAAGCAGTTTACAAAGTCAGCTTATTACCCCCAACAATCTGGATTCTCATTTTACGCACTTCGGAAGGGTGGAAGGCTGAATCAACCTTGGGTCTGGTGAGATTTGAACTGCCAAATTGCAGGCAGCCAGCAGTCAACAGAAGTAGCCTGCAGTACTGCATTCTAACCATTGTGCCACCATGGCTCATGCAGTTTAAGTTGGTGAGTGTCAGCTGAATAGCTGGGTAGCCTGGGCTTGAGAGCTGAGTGCCATGCCATAGGGTGAGCTCCCGTTCTCACCTTAGCTCCTGCCAACCTAGTTGTTCAAAAGCATGCCAATGCAAATAGATAAATAGGTACCACTTTGGTGGGAAAGTTTACTGCCTTCCATACTTTCATGGCGGGCACGTGAGGACAGAAGCATTTATCCGACAATGCAGGCTCCCTAGGCTGAGAATTGGAGGTGAGCACCATCCCATTGAGTCAGTCATGACTGGATGGGAAATCTTGAAACCTTTTAAATGAAGTTCTTTATCATTGTTTCAATTGTGGAATGATTCATGCTGCAAGACTATTCACCATTCTCCCCCCACCCACCCCCGGCCTCTTATTTTCTTCAATATCTCCATCTTCATCTGCTCCCAGCCTGTAGTTCAATCCTGATGGACCTCAAGGTTGATTCAGCCTTCCATCCTTCAAAGTTGGTAAAATGAGGATCCAGATTATTGGGGGCAAGATGCTGATCCTGTAAACTGCCCAGAGAGTGCTATAGAGCACTATGGGATGCTATACAAGTCTCAATGTTATTGCTACTGCCGTTGCTATCTGCATTCCCCATTATCATCCTTGTGTTTAATTGAGGACCTTCACAGTCATTATGCACTCCATCCATACAACTAAACAGTGAATGGTATCTGAGCGGCTCTGCAATCAACATGCAAACAGAAGTCATAAGAAGACAGGAAAGGGTTTCATTTCTGCCTTCTCTTGACTTTTCAGACCTTCTAAGTTGAAGTTGCAGAAGGGTTTGTTCATTTTGGTGAAAGCTTATAATTCGAAAGTTCTAAGGGTAATATCTCTAGCCCTTAACTCTCAAACAGGGCATATGGATCACAACTATGGTTGGTTCAACTATGGATAATTATTTTAGTTTGTTAGAAAGAAATCAGATCTTGAATTACCAAAGTCTAAAATCTACAATGATCTCACTGCCTCATTTTCATCAGTTAATCTGTGTGTATCTCAGTATCATGCTTTGCACACAGTTTGGGAATTGTGGACAATGGATGATGACTCACAATTTACACAGGCTGAGCTTGTGTGAAATATCTTCAGTCATTGTGGTTGCTAGATACTCAAGTGGCAGATGATTCCCTATTTGATTCAGAACTCTTTGACTGCGCTGGTTTAAGGTAAATAACTTTATACATATATACACATTCATACACACACACCCTATTTCATTTTGTTTCAGGATTCTAAAGAAACCAAAAAGTACACTTATTTTTACAAGGACAACTTACCGGCATTATGATTATTCTTTGAAAAGGGAGATTGGAGGAAATCCAGTTATGGAAAAAAAAATCTCATTTAGATTGTTTCATTAATTTCATTGTTTTCTAAGTATATTTGTAGTCTGTGCTAAAAATATTAACATTGTCATGTTCATGTTGTATGCAAATTATATAATCCTGATTTAATGTGCGTTCCTCTTTTAGCATGTTTCTGGGGATAAAATTACTGGGTTCAGTCAAGAGATTTCTAGCTAGAGTGCACAAATCATTGCAGTTTCTAAATGGCAACCACTCTGCTTGTCTTAGATAAGTATATCTCCATTAGTTTTTTGATCTTCCATCTTACGCTGATTTACTTGCCAAAACTGCTTTTGGAAAGGAATTGGTGTTTTTTACCCTAGACGTACCATTCTTCTGATTCATGGGGCATACCCTACTTTTTACCAGAAATACAGTATCTTGCCAACTTGGCACATACAATATGGGGGGGCTATAGGAGTGAAACCAAACTGACTTGCATCTCATGACATATTCAATAGAATACAGGTAGATCTTGACTGTAATTGAGTCCAGAATTAGGGTTGTAAGTCATGCTGATCATAAAGCAGCAGGTCATGTGACTTAAGATTTTGACATTTTTGGGGTGGTCATTGAGCAAATGTACCAGTCATAAAATTAATGCCACGGTTATTAAGTGAATTAATGCCACGGTTATTAAGTGAATTCATTGTTCATAATGGGTGTTGTTTGCTGGAAACTGAACTAGATGCCAATTAACTCCCAAAACAATTGTAAATTTTGATCATGTGACCACTGGATACTGTAAACGACTGTAAATGTGGGCCAGTTCTGAGCACCCAAAATGCAATCACTTGACAGGTGTGTGTGTGTGTATGTATGGCTGTCAGAACTTCAAATCTGGATCGTAAGTACCTTTATTGGGCTCTGTTATAACTTTAGGTGGTTGTTAAGCAAAGCCTACCTGTATCTGTTGCATTGACTGTTTGAACTGCTAATATAGACCAGAAACTATTCAGCATCCAGGGAAAAATGGTTGTAGTTGTGGCAGATAGTTTGCTGGAGGAGGTCAGCTCAGCTTGCAATTATATAACTAAAGAAAACTTCATATACTAAGAGATATTTAGAAAGCGCTTGAAAGTAAACTGCCAGGGCTACAAAGCCAAAAATAAGTTGCCTGGTATACGTGGACTGTAATGTATATGTACATGAAATATTATGTACAGTTCTGGTTTCTCCACTTCAAAAAATGAAATAAAAAATATAAAAAAGGACAGTGAAAATATAAATAGGCTGGACAGATGTCTGTCTCTTTGTAGAACAATTTTGATCATTAGCTTTGAAGAAATGTTAAGTGGGAGAGGTGTGTAGAATTATTCCTGGTCACAGCAGATGGCAGCACCCAGCTGACTTTAGCTGATATTGGAACAAGTGATAAGCAGGGTGAGACTTGGGATTTGAATATGTATGTAGCTCAAACCCCTGGATTTGTAGATGAAACAGGGAAGTTAAAGTAGCTCAGAATAAGGCAGTCCACTTCTAAATTTCTGTATTTCCATACACAAATGAGTGGTTTTGGAATGGCGAAGTGTACCGGTAACTGTTTTGAGGCATTGAGCTTGACTGGAGGGAATTTTGACCTTTACCTCATTTACAGAGATCAGGTAGGAAGAAAATTAGGAACTCTGAGAAAAAATAATACTCAAAATAGTATGAATCTGGGGCTTTCCCACTTAACGCCTCAAATCTCTGGGTGTTTTCTCTTTTTTGATAGTCAAATTTTCTGAGCCCATGCAACACATGTCACTTTCACTTTCATCAGTATCACTGATGAACTTTGGGATTGTGATGGAGGCAGTTCGGTGTTTCTGAGCCTTTCTTGTGTTGTAAAAGTTGAAGACTTTGTATTACATACAATGATTCAGGAAACTTCATGTAAATTTTATCTCTGCTAGGTCCCTTGTAGCCGATTGGCGAAGAGGAGAAAAACTGTAGGAGGACTGATGGATGCAGTATTCTTTTTGAAACCGAAACTTAAAATGGCACCTTTTACTGGGATCCTTGTTGAACAAGTTGTTTCACCTTGCTCAGTGCCAGAGTTGTTACAGGAATGGGGCAGAAATGTATGTAAATGGGCCAACCAAAATAGCACCAGAAAAGGTGAGAACACAACTTGAAATGCAAAACAGGGCCCTCAGGGAGAGAAGAGTAGGGAATTTGCCTGTGCTCAGTGGTGCCTTAAAGCCATGTATTAGCATTTCATCCCTATAATCCTCAAATTAACCTTAAAAAGAATTTGGGATAGTCTACTGTGCAGACAACAGTCAAGATTTCAAACTATCAAGAGGAGTGCTTTTTTATACTTTTGTAGATCTAACTTCTGCTGCAGTTAGCTTGTGCAGTTGTTCAAATGAATGTTAAGTATTTAGTGTTCTAATTGGACAAAGCACGGTCACCAGTTATTAAAAAAATATGAGTTCTCTTAGCTAGAGTTGAGCGTAATCTGTACGTTCTATCCTTCACATTTAATTCCATTTATAAGCCAAATAATTTTTCTAAAGTGAACCTGTTTAATGATGTGCAAGCATGGTAGGTCTCTTCAAACACGCTTTCATCCTTTCTTCTCAGTGTTGTGGAGGCATGGAAAGCAGTTGCCTTTTTATTTTTTATTTATTTATTTTTGTCAATTGTTTACAAGATAAGTATAAGTAAAAACATAAGTATGAATACATGGATACTTATAAGAAAAATAAAAAACAAAAAACAATAGGACAGGGACAGTAGGCACGTTGGTGCGCTTATGCATGCCCCCTACAGACCTCTTATTAAAGGGGTGAGGCCAATAGTAGACAGGCTAAGCTTAAAGTTTTTGGATTTGGGGAAGAAACCACAGAGTCAGGTAGAGTATTCCAGACATTGACCACTCTTGTTGTTGAAGTCGTATTTCCTGCAATCAAGTTTGGTGCAGTTTACCTTGAGTTTGTATCTATTGTTTGTTCCTGTGTTATTATGGTTGTAGCTGAAGTATTCATTGACAGGTAGGACATTGCAATGTATGATTTTATGTACTATACTTCGGACCGGAGGCGGCGTAGTTCTAGATTTTCTAGGTCTAGAATTTCGAGTCTGGTGGCATAAGGTATTCTGCAACAAGTAGAGGAGCGGAGAACTCTTCTTGTGAAATATTTCTGGACTTTCTCACATGTTAATAATCAGCATGCGTTTAATGCTGGGTTCCAGACTGATGAGTCTGCATTCAAATATTTGCCTCCATAGCCAACCATTTGACCTTTGTATGCTCCTACTTAGTAGTCGCAATATTAACCCACAGGAAAAAGCTACGTAAGATAGGTTAACAGACTCTTAATGCCCTATTTGGCTATGTAGGTTACAGTGGGCTCCTAGCACTCACGTCATTTGCAGAATGAGTACTCCAAGATTCTTGACAATTAGTTTGGAGCATCAACATGGTCTTGACTATTCAGCCTGTATTTTTCAGTTTCTGATTTTTTTTGGCCAATATGTAGGACCAGAGCATTTATTAGTTGAGATTTTGAAGCTTGCCATTCTTGTTCTCGACCATTCTGACTACATACTGTCAAGGTCCTTTTTTGAAGGGGTCAGCAGTTATTGTCTGTGTGTTGGGAAATAGCTTTACACTCATCAGTGAAGAGGCACGCAGCTTGCACTCTAAATGATCTCAGAGGTCTATGTAGAGTATGAAGAGAGCGTTTCGGTCCTAGGAACACTACTTAGGGGCAACACCAACTGTTGATAGGTACGGAAATTTGATAGGACGCTTCCCAATTTTGACCATTACTTGTCTGTTTCTATAAGAATGCTTCTATCCAGTTAATGTAGGTGTTTCGCAGAGATAGCATAAGATTTTAGTTTTTTAGGAGCAAGTTTGTCATGACACTGAATCAAGGCTCTCTACAAGAAGTCATAATGATAAGACTTGCGTTTATTTGCTTTTGCCCTGATCAAACTTGCCTGTCAGTCATATGTTTTTTGCAGTCGTACAGAGTTACAGATTACCTGATTAGTTTTTTCCTGAACCAAATTGTTTATTTAAGAGAGTAGGAATTGTCTTGACTCTAAGCTGGCAAGATGATGGATTGGCTTTAATAATTTGATTCCATCTGTAATTTACATGCTTGACGCAGCATAAAGAGATTTGGTCAGAGATTGGTCTGTAATTTTCAACTAGGCTGGGATCTCCCTTTTTGAAGATGGGAATGACCATGGCTTGTGACCATAGGGGAGTTATGACCAGTGGGCAGCATTTTATTTTTTATGGGTTTAACTTTTCTTTTTGCCATCTTGTTTGATACATTATTCCTGTCCTATTCCAAGGCAAGTAAAGAAAAAGATCTTTTCATGTGGCTTTTTACCTTTGTATTGGGACAAGTTTACAATGTGTTTACATGCCTAATACTGAATTGGGGGGGGGGTCTTTGCACAACTTTTTATTGTGTGCCAGTTGTGCTCAGATCAAGAGGCCTTGCTAATGATCACTCATGTCCATAGGTAATTGGACTATTGTGGTGCACTCTACCCGGGGCTGCCCCTAAACATCTGAAAACTTCATCTGGTGCAAAATGCATTTTTACAGGTTTGTGTCTTTTCAGGAAGGCAATGTGTGTGATTCCACAAAATAGCCCTAATAGAAAACTTGAGCTATATTGTTCAACTTAACAATTGCCAATTCTAAGACTTGCATAATGCATTAAACTAAATTAAAACAGGGTTGAGTAGTTTTTAGTTATGTATGATGTGAGAAACAGCTTAGGACATTGTGTAACCTAGTCTATCATGTTAACGAAAAGATGATTTATTTATTTTAGCATAGCTGGTTATCTGAACTTGTACTTATATTTTATAAACCTGCCTTTAAAATTAAGCATGTGGTGTGAACCTGGCCTGTAAATGAAGTGTTCTTGAAATAATAAAAATGCATTGCCTAATGTTTCCACAGAAGGGGACATAGTCAAGGAAATACCTGAGTCGTATAAAATAATTCAACAGTGGTTACTATTGGCTCAAATAAGCATGGCTAAATTCCTCCTCTATTATTGTGAGAGCAAAATAGCCGTTCATACAAACAGAGAGGATATTTATTTGAAATAAATAGATATCTTATGCAACATATAACTAAGAAATGGGATTTGAACATCCTTGAATAATTGCAGCAGAGGAAACACAGGTGATCTGGTTATTTGGAAGAACTATATCTCACTATAAAAAAAAAACATTTTAATGGAAGCAATGGCTATTCCCATAGACAACCAATGGGATGATAATTAAAACACAAGGCATATGTTACTCATTTCCTTGATTGCTTCCTGTTTTACAGTGCTTGGTTAGTAGCATGCTAGACAATTGGTTCCCTTCTATACCATTTTATTTTGTATGATGTCTTCTGGAGCATCAGTGCCTTTGCAATATATCATTGACCTGTTAGACCAGAGTTCCCCAACCTTTCTGATTTTGTGGATCGGTAGTGGGATGTGACCTCGGAGGTTCCCGGTATTAGACAATCCCCCCCATAAATTAAAAATTAAATTTAATTCACATTTCATTTAAATTTAGCGGGCAAATCTAATCAGGCCTCAATCTTGTGACATTTCTGCCTACGTAAGGACATTTCACAAAAAAAATGTATTTCATGAGATTTCGGCCTAAAACACCCACAGTATCTCTCATGGGGATTTCATAGTCTCACATGATTCAAGCAATGGGGAGAGGTGTTTGCACATGATATGTTACCTTTGATAATAAAGATATTACATTTGCTAGTGACTGGAAATCACTGAAAAAAAATGCCTTTTTTTGCTGAAGAAGAAATGAATCTGCGATTTTGGGGTTTACTGATTAGAAAGTGCAGCTTATGAAAAAAGAAAATTATGATGTAACCTTAGAGAACTATAAAAGCAATTTACAGCTGTGAAAAAGACTAGAACTTACTTCTTTTTTTCTTTCTTATTACTAATTACTTTTTTACTTACTATTTTTTTCTTTGTTTCTTTTCTAGCATTTGTATTTTTATTTTGCTAAAAAGTCTAGATAGATAGATAGATAGATAGATAGATAGATAGATAGATAGATAGATAGATAGATAGAACCTATCCTCCAGTTTTTTGTTACTCACACACACACATTTTAGAATTAGTTTGACCTAAAAGAGTTAAGATCACAGAGACTGGGTAGTGGAAGACTTCTTAATAGATTTAATTGGCAGCATCATTTTCTTAGTCGCTTTTACCAATAACAGGACAATTTGCCGTGGCTAACTCATCACAGCCAATTCACCATGGCCAACTCGCCACGGGGCAACTTGCTGTGTGTACTAAATAAGACAAATTCGACTTAACTTTTTGTTATCAGTTCAGATCAAATGTGTTTTGAAAAAGAAAGTCCGGGCCCAGAGTGAAGAGGTCAACCATCTCTGGAAGAAGCGTTGGCCTGCCTTTTGGCCACTATCCCTCTCACCCAAGTGATTAAATCTTAAGAAAATAGCATTTTTTTAGAAAGTCCATGTTAGCATTGCTAGGAAGTAGTGGTCACAATTCCAAAGGTGCTTTTTAAAAAGGCAACTGGAGCCTTTGTTTTTCTTCGTCATCCAAAGAGCTTCTTCTGTTCCAGAACTTCTGGAGGCAAGCTGTTCCACTGGTTAATTGTTCTCACTGTTAGAAAGTTACTCCTTAATTCTAGCTTGATTCTCTACTTGATTAGTTTCTATCCATTGCTTCCTGTTCTATCTTCAGGTGCTTTGGAGAATAGCTTCACTCCCCCTTCGTTATGGCAGCCCCTCAAATATTGGAAGTTTGCTATCATGCCACCCCAGTCCTTCTTGTTAATAAAATAAACATGCTCAATTTGTGAAACTGTTCTTCATAACTTTTAGCCTCCAGCCCCCTAATCATCCTTGTTGCTGTTGTCTGCATTCTTGTCTCGAGCCTCAATATCTTGTTTGTGGAAATTCTCAGTCCTCCAGGTCATGGCCATCTCAGAGGTGCTTTTCCCAAAAGCAACAGGACTTTCTTGATTCTTTCCTTGAAAACTGAACTGAAGAAACTTCTTGGAAGAGAAGCAAATGACTTCAAGGAAAATCAAAAGAACATCCAGTTGCCTTTTGAAAAAGCACCTTTGGGACAACCATGACCTGGATGACTGAGAATCTCTAGACACGGTGGCCACAGTGTCCCTTGAGACCCTTTTTGTTGGCTAGATGAAAAAAGGGGCTGTAAGACTGAGAGCATGAGAGGAGGCATTTTGGAAACATGAGACCCCTGTATACATCTTATCATCCGTTTTTCCAAAGCAAGTAAAATTTTCCACTCCTCCCCCCAGTGTGAAGTTCTCCCACATTCCAAACAGTCTTTGTGAAAGAGGCAGAAAAGCAATGACAGGGTGAAGGATTTTATGAAAGTCAAGCAGGCTTCAATATAGCGTGTAACACTTTGCAAAGAAAGAGGAAATGGTTTGCTGCCAAAAGGAACTTGTGGTCTAGAAATAGATATAATGAACAAGCAGAGGAAGGCTGGAGAAATGGGGTCAGAGGGGGAAGAATATGCAGTGACTTCATCGCCTATTTGATCTTTCGTTACATGGCAGTAAACTGCTCAAACCAGAATTAGCGAGGTTGGAAGGGGGTGATCCCCCTTATTATATTATATTATTTTATAATTATAAATTATATTCACCATCAGAATTTCCTTAAAAACATGGTAGAAGCTGAATCCTCAAATTTTAAGACTTGTGGATTTCAATTCTCAATTCAGGGAGTTGAAGTGTTACAGGTCTCAAAGATGTTAAGGTAGGACACCCCTGCTTTAAATGCTGATCTTCCCAAATTCAACATCTTTTCATGTACTGTTTTCTTTATTCACACAGCATTGTTACATACAGCATTGTTCAGGCTGGAACAGTTCAGCACAGGGAATATTATCTAGCTAACTAAGAAAAGAGAATATTTGTTAGCTCAGGGTTGAAATGAGGGGTCCTTGGTGCTCTCTGAGCTTGCTGGTTTTCTTGCAGACATTTCCTGAATTAGGTAACGAGTTTAGGTAATGAAACGTCTGCAAGAAAAAACACCAATCTCAGCATCAAGGACCCCTCATATTGCCCTGTTTATGGAAATTATAATTATTCTGAATGAGAATAAAGAATGGAAGAAAACAGGACTATATGGTTACTTGAATCCTGTAACTTGCAAATACTGAGAGCGAGCACACATCTTGCTTTAGAGTGTTTTTTAACGTTTCAACCGTTTTGGAGTGTCTCATAAAAAAATCAAGGAAACAATCGGTCCACTAAAGAGAGAAGATGGCAAGGAAGTAACAGGCAACAGAGAACTGCTTACATCATTATTTGCCTCTGTCTTCACGCAAAAAGAACTATAGCTCACCCCAAAACATAACTGTAAAGACAGACAGAAATAAACATTTAAAATTAAGCAAAAAAAATAGTAAGAGAACACCTGTCTGATCTTGATGAAAACAAATTACCAGTTGGGCCTGATGGATTACATCCTCAGCAGTTTTAAAGGAGCTGGCAGAGGTCAATCTCCAGAACCAACTTCACCATCTCTCTCAAAAAATTCTGAGCACCGGGAACACGTACCATAGACTGGAAAAAGCGTGAGTTGTGGTTCCCTATCTTCAAAAAAGGGAAAAAATCAGACCCAGGAAAAACTATGCACGTGCAGATCAGTGCACTAAAGCATCGAGATTAACTCTGGGATAGAGTGACTGGAAAAAAAAAATAGCCATACAGATCACCAACATCTAGAAACAGAGTAATACTTAGTAATACTAGCAGTCACACGGGTTTGTTAAAGAAACGACGTATCATCGCCCAATTCTTCATTTCTTTCATCGACCAGTGACTAACTTGGTGAGACCAGACAAAAATACTGTGGACATAATATAATTTAGATTTTCAGCTAAGGCATTTGACAACAGCTATACACTCCAAGCTTAAGGCCTACTTCTTAGTAAGCTTAAAAAAAGTGGAATTAAATAGCACTTCTAATGCAGATGGACTCAACAATTGTGCTTGGCACAACCCCGTAATTCTCAACAAAAGTAAGATAAATAAGGTGGGTCTCAGAGTTCTCCTGGGAGGGAAAAGACGTGGTCAGGATGCCACAAGGGTTTCCGCTCTTAGGCCCGTACTCCTTCAATTATCTCATTAAATGAACTTGATTGAGGGAAATAGAAAGGGAACTATAACCATTTATTGGCAGATTCTGTATACTCAAAGCTGGCGAGGGAATACGCTCACAACCCAAGAAGACAGGACTCAATGATCCAGATGGTATCTTTATACAGACTGAGAACTGGCGTCCAATATCTAATAAAATGAATTTCAAATAGGAGTAAATCATCATAAAGAGTCTATACTTATTGGCAAGAAAAACCAAAAAAGGACACATATAGATTGGGTGAAACCAGGCATCCTCAAAGCTAGCAGTGACTGGGAGAGGGATCTTTGGAGTCCCTTAAGTGGACAGGCAGCTAAAGTATGAGCCAGCAGTGTGCAGGCAGCACCAAAAAAGCTAATGCAATCCTAATTGCCATTCATAACTAGATACAATCAAACTCAAGGGAGGTACTAATATCATTCTATAAGAAAGCTTAGTAAGACCACACCTCAAGAGTTACTGGCATCCAGTTTGGTCACCACAGCTTATAAAAAAGAATGTTGACACTCTAGAAACACATTGCCTAAGTAAGAGAAGAGCAACCAGGATGATTAGGGGACTGGAGGCTAAAACATACAACGAACGGTTGCAGGAACTGGGCTTGGCTTGGCTAGTCTAGTAAAGAGAAGGACCAGGGGAGACAGGATTGGGGGGCTGCCACAGGGAGGAAGGGGTCAAGTTATTTTCCAAAGCACGCAAAGGCCAGACAAGGAATAATGGATGGAAACGGAACAAGGAGAGATTTAACCTGAAAATGAGAAACAATCAACCAATTGCCCTCGGAAGTTATGGGAGCGCCATCAGTTGAGACTTTCAAGAGGAGATTGGACTGCCATTTGTCAGAAATGGTGTAGGGTCTCCTGCTTGGGCGGGGAGGTTGGACTAGATGACCTACAAGGTCCTTTCCAACTCTGATTATCTTATCTTACTTATTGTTGATGCAGTTCCTTTAAATACTGTGCAGAAACTACAGAAGGGAGGGCAGGGCGCTGGATGTAAAAATTAATCTGAGAAGCTATTCTGAGAAGTGTTCCAATATTTTTTCAAGCTCAGCTTCTTTCTGGAATTGATCTTTCATTTTTCAGGGACATATCACAATCTGCAAAGCCAGACTCCTTCTACTCTTTCCTTGCTGGACCAAGAATGAGCAGATGTCAAATTATTTTTTGTCTTTCATTTCCTGTTCCCCTCCCCTTCTTCTCCTCCTTCTGGGAAGTTCCTGTCCTGATGGAGTTGTTTTTTTTTTTTACTAACATAAACTATGGCNTTGTTTTTTTTTTTTTACTAACATAAACTATGGCTACCGTTTCTGCTGAAAACCTCAGAAGTCTCTCTGAAGTTCACTTGTCATTCAGATTGTAGCAAGTAGGCATGAATAATAATGCACAAAAAGGTTGGAGGGGGGTTTAAATTCCTGTAATTACTGGTTTCTCACCCACTCATCCCATTTCAGAAATATTTTCTTCTCCTCCCCCCCCCCCCCCCCCCNCCCCCCCCCCCCCCCCCGTCCTCTGTACAATATGGCAAGAGCACAAAGTTTAATCAAGGCTACAAGGGAGGTTTCAGGTCTCCTCCCACTTTGATTATGACCTGAAGTTTGCTTTTACTTCTAAATCGAGTATGCAAATTAAATCTTGAGTGGGGTGTGGCAGCCACCCGGGGACTCGTCCTATCATGTGGATGATGTATTTTTCTTTGGCTTTTCTTAACATCTCCAGGAGCTGCAGGGGAGAACTTTCAAGGTTAGGGAATCACCTTCAGCCAGGTGGGATAGGAGGGAGTCCAATGAGAATTGGTGGGCCTGACCTCACTGATTACTTCACAGGTAAGTGAAATAATGCACATGAGCTGATAAACTGGGGAGGGAGGGTACATCAGAGCATTAACCCAGAATTTAAAATTGCCCTTCTTTTGCCCTGTTTATTGTTTTTTTAAAAAGGAATTAAATACAATTGCATAGTGATTTGTCTTCTCTCCTGCTGCCCCCCCCCCCATCCTGTTTTAGAATCTTATCAGGGGAAATGCCATTTGCGTTCCTGCACCTACATTCTTTATTTCAGCTCTAAAAATAAAGTAAAACTTGGTCCAAAGGATGACGTATTTACAATTATCTTTCTCCCCCTGCAATGATTTTGACTCTTTTTTGTTTTTTGTTCCCCTTTTCCTTTAGTTTTGTGATTATACAGTAAGTTGTAACTCTGAGCCAACTTCTCCTTTACAATTAGAGAGAGTAAAGATGGTTCCCAGGGCAAGATTGATAGATTTATTTTCACAGAGACATTTTTGTGCTTTGATTCGGTGCCTTTGAAGTAAGTAGCACATAACCTATATAATAACCTTTCTTTGCCAGAAAGTAATTCTTGGAATTCGGATGTATGGAGGTTGCAGGACAAGAATAGGCAATTTGATGTCCTAGAAGTGTGGCACTCGTCTTAGCCAGCATGGCTAATGGTTAAGGATTCCTCAAATTATACTCCTAAATAAATGGAGATCATCCCGTTGTCTACTTTAGCTTTGTCTTCTTCTCTAGTTTTCTTTGTTGAATGTTATGGTGTGTGGGAACCGTACTGATATAAAACTTCCTGAACTTGAAACCCATTATGCATTATTACATAATCATGCAATTAAAATGTGCTTAAATTGATTTGTAGCATATCATTAGTTAGATTATATCTGGCAAGATCCTGCTTTTGGAAGAAAACACGGCTGATGTGTTGTCTCCTTTACAGTGAGGGAATAGAGAAATTAGTATGTCTTGCTAGGATATTGCTTGAGGAGAAAGTGTTAGAAATATCTTTGGGAAGTTTAGCTGGTAGAAAGTGGTTGCTATGAGTGCACTCAGAAAAAATTGTTTTCATCTCACATAAATGTATTCAGTTGCCTTTGTCAGGCTTCCCTTAGCTTCCGCCTGTTCATTCTTACCTACCTAAGTGGATTGTTGAGGATTGAGCTTTTGAAAAGGATTTGGGTAGCAATCATGTCATATAAGATAAATTCACACAACACACTAGAGGGAGTCTGAATAATAGAATAACAGAGCTGAGAGGAACTTTGGAGGTCTTCTAGTCCAACCCCCTGCTTAAGCAGGAAGCCTTCTACCATTTCAGACAAATGGTTGCCCGATCTCTTCTAAAAAAAACCTCCAGTGTTAGAGAACCCACAACTTCTGGAGACTTCTACTTATGACCACAATTAAGCCCCAAATTTCCATCCTTAATAAAAGCAGTTGTTAAGTGAGAGTTGCCCCATTTTATGACCTTTTTTGCCACAGTTGTTAAGTGAATCACATAGTCATTAAATGAATCCAGCTTCCCCCATGGATTTTGCTTGTCAGAAACGAGCTGGGAAAGTTACAGTGATCACATGACCCCAAGACAGTGTAACTGTCATAAATGCATGCCAAGTGTCCGAATTTTGATCATGTGACCATGAAGATGCTGCAACAGTTGTAAGTGTGAAAATCGGCCATAGATCACTTTTTTCAGTGCTGTTTTAATTTTGAACAATCCTTCAATGAATTGTTGCAAGTCGAGGACTGCCTGTCTTTCAGTCAGAAAGATTACAGTGCAATCTTTCTCAAGCTGCAGTGTAAGAAAGTAATTGTCTTTCTTCGCTTCTCAAGAACAACTATATCCAGTACTTTCCATTTCTTTTTACAGTGCTTCATTTTTACTTCCTCCTTTGTTCCACTTTCTCTAAACTACTTTAGAGTATAGTCTCCAGAACTAAATAGGATATTGAAGGTGGAATCTGGACAGGTAAAGAATAAAGACAAACTATTACTGTACTTTCCATCATTGATTTTGCAAATAACTGCTGTTCCAATTCCTTTCCCACAAGTACTATTATTGGAATCCTATGAAGTGTGCTTAAAGGAACTACAGTCAATATGTTTAGTATAAAGAAGAGAGGTTTAAGGGGAGAAGTGATAGCACTTTGCCAGTTGGTGAAGGGATATCAAAAGGAAGAGAGGGTATGGATTTATTCTCCCTAATTCCTGAGGATAATAGAAGAGCCAGCAGGAAGTCTTTAAAAGTTGCCAAGACTTCAAACTCTAGGATTCTATGCATCTGCACTATCCTCTTGAGGTGAGGTATGCCATCTGATGTTGCTGTTTTCTATGTAATATTTCCTTTATCCCTGAGCTGGTTGGCATTTCATGTATGCTAGTGGATTTCTCCAGATCTGTGGTTTTAAAACCCCTGCATGCATAAACTGGAAGATCAGTAGAAAAAGAACATCATTAGGATTATAATTGTCTGCTTTGCCTTGCTGGCAGCCCAGATTAAAGCTACTGAAACTGAAATGTGGCAGGTTTGGGCTAGTAAAGAGAAGAACATTTGATGTTTATGGTGTCTAAACACCTATATAATGACAGGTTGTAACATTGCTGAAACTAATGTGTTATCAAATCTGGTCACTTAAACTAAAGTCATAGGTAATGGCCAAGAATTATGGTCATTAAACATTTGCCATTGACTCCACCCAACTGCAGAGGAATAAAAACACAGACAATATTCCAATTTCTGGCCCTTTGTTTTAGCAGGAATCGAGTGTACATATCATTTAGCCAGGGAATGTAAGACTCTCATCAATGCGTCAGCTTGATTTGTGACATGGTGTTATTTTGATATAACCCTTTATTGTAGTCAGTGGGGCAGGGAAAAGCTTCTGCTGGCATGAGGGTGCACCCTTATTATACAATTCCAGAAGCGGACCAAAGCACATAGCTGTAGGTAGGTCTTGGCATACTGGAGCAGAGCTTGTACCAGGAAAACAAATGCACATTTTTCTACATACAAGGGGGTGAGGTAGCCAAGAACAATCATTCTCAGAGCAGGTAAATAAGGTCAGAGTGTTCCTGTTTGGCTTGGGAAAGGAGAGCAATGCCCTGATTAAGGATTTTTTTTAAAGAGAAAGCAGCAAAAAGATAAGAAATAGAAGCAAACCTTACAGCTTTAACGAGATTGGGGAAAAATTATTTCCTGGCATTGGGAAGACATTAACAACTATAACATAAACTCATTCAAGTTTTTTTTTAACCAAAGGAATTAAAAGGTAAAGGCAACATTGATTCCTAGAGATTACATGATCCTGAGAAGTTGTTCCTTGGCAGTGTTACGGCAGTAACTGGGTTTTACCTAGATGCACAATATATTTTTTCCTGATGGTTTCCTGCTAATCAGGTCCAAATCTGCTGAATTTTTTCCAAGGTCAGCCAAGGTCTACCCAGTGCTGCAACTTACTGATTTCTGAAAGAGATCTTGGCAAATGACAGATAGTCCAGATATAGCTTTAAATAAATTAATAGATACCCAATATATCCATGGGCATCTTTGGCAATATTGTATTAGAATCTGATTTTTCATATTACAGATGGGAACAATTTGCTTTAGAAAGATCCACTTATTTCCAGTGTTTCATATCCTGCCTCAAGCCCTATATCTGGATGGGCAGCAACAAGATAAAATAATTCAGTTTAAAAAAACTCACATATAAAACAAAAGCACATAAACAGGCTGTTGAAGGACAATTAAAGTTCCCAAACACATCCAAATGGAATTACTTTTTTTTTGGAATTTTTTTTAGCATGATCAGGACTGTTTGCAAATCTGTGATGAAAATATTTCAAAAAAGTTGAAGCACACACTGATACGACCTTTTGCCTGGTTGATAATGACCTTGTGAACTCTGTGACAGACCCTCTGATGTCCAGACCCAACAGTTCCACTTTGCCCGATACTGCACAATTTTCAGTATTTACTTAAAGCAGTAGCAATTGGCAAAGAGATGGTATGAGGTTGGGTCTGATGTTTGTAAAATAGTGAGAAAAGATAATGTGCATTTAAGTCAATCTCTTGAAGTTGTTATGCATAACTGTGGTTTATTATGTGATACATAGCAAGACCTCTGTTCTGGCAATAGCTGTCAATAATTTGGAGTACAGAAAACAGGCACCTATGTTGTAATGGACCACTGATAATTTTGTTAATTTAATACAATATTCTGGGAACTCCCTGCAGCTCACATGGAGCTCATCTCTTTTCAGTTCTTCCCACAATAGACCTGTGGGATGGGTTGAACTGAGAAAGATTGAGTGGCCTGAAGTCACCCATTGAAATTCCATGGCCAAATCTGAGTTTGGATCTGAGTCTACAAGTTGCCCTTGTTCTTGGGATAATCTGTCTTAGCCTTCCACAAGGTGTTTGCCAATATGTAAATTGGAACATCAAGAATTTCCCAGCCAATGTAAAGAAAAACAGAGCCTCACTGGCAGCAGAACTTAGCTGCACAACTAGGCAATTGTACACAAATTCCACATTAACATTACTTGTGATTTATTATATATGTGAAGAGGACTGTTGGCTTTTAGTCTTCAATACTGTTGAGTATGATTACTTGTAATAAAGTGCCTGATATAATTCCAATTTAAACAGGAGGATGCCTAAAATACAAATGGACCAGAAAAATTGTGGGCTATTGTCCTTCATAACAGCTTGGGAGTGCTGTTGGGACTCGCATGTAAAATCTTTAGCTGAAATGGCACAACAAAAATGTGGATGAATTAATTTGTTTTTGGTACAAGTTTTCCCTGTCTACAAGGGTGAAGAATAAGCCAACTTTGTGGTCTTGCTCAACTACTATGTTTGAATGTCAGGAGAAGCTATAATTCATGAACCAGCATTTTCTTCAGCCTCATGAGTTAGAGCAAACTACACGCTTAATTCCTTTTTGTTTTTATTCTGCATAAGAGTATAGGATTTTCAGGGAACATTTCGAGGGTGAATAGCTGGTGAATTCTGGGAGTTAGTCCACATGTCTTAAATTTGCCCAGATTGGAAAACCCTTCTTTAAACATACGACTATGGAGATTATGCCCTATCTCATCTTTTAGAATATGATCAAGCCAAGAATAACTTTGTTGAAAAAAGAAAAAAAATAAAGATTATTTTGGAATTTTATGGAGTCACATTGTGTGATGGAATGTTTGGATGACCTTGGGGGACTAAGGAAAGGGTTGCGGCCTAGGAAACAATTAGACAAAAGAAGGGGGAGCCCCAAGGCTTAACGGTAAGAGAAAAAACACTTACGAAAGATCTGCCCTAATTTATCAGACAGTTCAAAGGGAGGTCAATTCAAAGTGATGTTGGGAAGTTTGTGCTTTCCGACTTTTAAGATAATGTAGCCTTAACAATAAAGTAGAATTAGCTTGTCTAGTTGTGTTTCCGGTCTGGTTTACCCTGGAGGTGAACCTGTGATCTTACTGAGCTGCTGTATATCTCCAGAGAATCTCACATGTAAACAGACCCACCCAGAGAACACAGAGAGAGAGAGAGAGGGAGGGGGGGAGGGAGGGAGAGAGAGAGAGAGAGAGAGAGGAGAGAGAGAGAGAAGAGAGGGAGGAGGAGAGAGAGAGAGAGAGAGAGAGAGTAGAGGTTTCAAATCAGAAGGTGCTGAACAAAACATGAGACACCATCACAAATTGCAGACCTCATCTTTTGGAGGTTAGCATGACCCTCTCCAGAGCCAAATGGGAAGGCCATGCAACAATGACATGTTGCAGTTTATAGATTCTTTATTAGCCAAGTGTGATTGGACACACAAGGAATTTGTCTTGGTGCAAATACTCTCAATGTACATAAAAGAAAGGTACATTTGTCAGAATTAAGGTAAACTCTAATTATAGTTATAGGGTACAATAAGCAATCAACATACCACAGGAGGACAATATAAATAGTAAGGATACAAGCGAAAAGTTATACAGTCATGCAGTCACAAGTGCGAGGGGATGGGTGATAAGGAGTGATGAAAGATTATAGTAATAGTAATGCAGACTTTGTAAATAGTCGGACAGTGTTGAGGGAATTATTTGTTTAGCAGAGTGATTTGTGTATTTGGGAAAAAACTGTCCTTGGTGTCTAGTTGTCTGTGTGCAGGGCTCTATAGTGTTATGTTGAGGGGAGGAGTTGAAACAGTTTATGTCTGGGATGTGAGGGGTCTGTAGATATTTTCACAGCCTCTTTTTGACTCATGCCATAACAGGTCCTCCGTGGAAGGCAGGTTGGTAATAATTGTTTTTTCTGCAGTCCTAATTATCCTCTGAAGTCTGTGTCTGTCTTCTGGGATTGCAGAACAAAACCAGACAGTTATAGAGGTGCAGATGACAGACTCAGTAATTCCTCTGTATCAGGAATATCAGCAGCTTCTTGGGCAGTTTGAGCTTTCTGAGTTGGCGCAGAAAGAACATTCTTTGTTATGCTCTTTTGATGACATTTTTAATGTTAGGTGTCCATATCACATGTCTTGTATGGAACCTAGAAATTTGAAGGTCTTTACTGTTGATACTGTGCTGTCTAGTATTGTAAGAGGTGGTAGTATGGGAGTGTTTCTTCTAAAGTCTACCACCATTTCTACAGTTTTGAGTGTGTTCAGTTCCGGATAGTTCCGGTTACACCACAAGGTAAGTTGTACAACCTCCTGTCTGCATGCAGATTTGTCGTTATCTTGAATGAGACCAATCACTGTTGTATCATCTGCAACTTCAGTATTTTAACAGATGGATTGCTTGAGATGCAGTCATTGGTATATAGGGAGAAGAGAAGTGGAGAAAGCACACAGCATTGGGGGGTGGGTTTAATTATACAGGTGTCAGATGTGATTCTGCCTATCTTCACCTGCTACTTCCTATCTGTTAGGAAGCTTATATCACTTACAAGTGTGTTCAGATGTGTTGTATGTGTATATGGTTATGGTGGTCATGAAATCCCAGGCCACTTCAGATCCTATCCCCAGAGGAGTCAATTGAAATCAATCAGCAACGTAGTTTACTTATTCAAGCTTTATGGCACCACAACCCTTGTCAAAGTGCTATGCCCCATCCCTAGGTTGGGCCCTACATCACTTACATTAACTTTATCAACAAAGGGCAGGTCACAGGATAGGACAGGTGATTTAGCTTGCCCTTTTTTCACAAATATACACAGAGCTCACACTTGGCCTTCAGTGGAACAAAACTGATGCAAGAAACCCAGGTGATCCTATCTCAGTCAGGGTATTCCCCTTTCTTTAACCAAGGTTTTCGTAATACCCAGTTAAAAATAAGACAAAGTTAGTGTGGCATGACCTGTTAATGATAAATCCATGCTGAATTTTGGTAATTACCACATTGTTTCAAGGTGTTCACAAAACTTGCTTCTCTTTTTATAAACAAGCATTTATCACAGATAAATGTTGGAAGGTTATTTAAACATTTGGAATGTATAGCATGTAAACGGTTTATCTTTAACTTCCCATGTTGTTTTAACTGTAGCTTTTGTAATATAATATGAACATATGAGAGTCAGTTTTGATTAGCATGTGGCAACTATATTCTTGAGGTTTCTTTTTATCTTTTCCACCTTTCTTTTATGTTAACAATTCACTTAAAAAAGAAAACATTAGTAAACAATTATAAAAGGGAAACAATTTTTTCAAGTGTTCATATTCTCCCCCAGGGATTCACAATTAATTGTATTTTAATCTGTTTCTTTCTTTTTAATCTGAAGCATATGGATCAAATATATCAAACAAAATGCAACTGTGGTGTGATAATCAAAGAAATGGTACTGATCAGAGCAAGCTAGTATAGTAAGGAAAATTAGTTAAGGAAAGTAATTATCTCATACTTGGATGCAGAGGTAGAACTTGTAAAACCTTTGCTTGTGACTCTGACAGCCACAGGGTAGAATCAAAAGAACTAAAACAGGTGGATTTTCAAAATTAAGCCAAGGTTGAGAAATCCAAGGTAATATTCAGGATAATGAAACAGAAACATTTGTTCCCATTGAAAAGCATGTTTTTAATGGTCAACACATTTTTCAGGCTCAGGGAATGTTTATTGGCTGTTGAGATCAGCTGATTCAAAGTTTATGCCTTAACATTTTATATGTAGAGGAAATATAATTACCCATTTTCAGGGTATGTATGAAATACTGAGCTGTAAACCAACTAAATGGACTTGGTTTGCATAAAATATTCACACACACACACAAAAGTCCTACAATAAGAAGATTACAATGAACCAAAATCTATCGGAATAGAGCCACTATGCCTGTAATCCAGTCATCTATCTCAGTTTAAAAAGGGGATGATAATCTTATTATAAGGCATACCTACTTATATCTTTATTATTATTGTAAGGCTTGGTTTTGTTAACCATCATTTCCTGATAAGCCAGTTAGAGCTGTACATCATTATTCTAGGCCATAAACAGTCATGAGTCACTTTTCATGTGAGCTGGATGACTGTATAAATAAATAAATCATGATTTATAACCAATACAGCAACTGGGTTCCAACAACACGTTTAAGCTATAACATTTTACATTTTTTGCTTTGTGAAATATGTGAACCCAGTGCGTAGCCATCTGGTATTTGCAGCTTGAGAGACAAAAATGAGTGTAAAATAATAGGGCTGAGTTCTTTTGCTAGTTGAAGCAAATTGTGTTGATGTAAGTGTAACATTGGGGAGATGCCTATAAAGCTGACGTTTACTCCTAGACTATTATATACCCACTTAACCCAGTAATTTTCTGGCTTTATCCTGAAATATTGTATAACTTTACTTAAAGCATAACTTGATAAATCACAGGAATGGGTATGGAAAATGCCTGGAAGATAATTACTAGTGTACCCCTGCTTTTTCATTTGTTTCCATGGATATATAAATACATGCGTTTATTTAGTGGCTGACCATTTCTGAGCTGGAATTAAGTTTCACTGTATGAGAAACTATGACAGCATGTAAGCCTCTATGAGATTTACATGTGTTGCAAGAAAGCAAACATACGTGTGCTATTTTACTTTGCAGATTTTGTACAGATACAGATTAACACAGTTGGAAGGGACCTTGTAAGTCATCCAATCCAACCCACTGCCCAAGCAGACCCTACACCATTTTTGACAGATGGCAGTCCAGTCTCTTCTTGAAGCTTCCAGTGATGAAGCTCCCACAACTCCTGAAGGCAACTTTTGTTCCGTTGGTTGACTGTTCTCACTGTCAGAAAATTCCTCCTTATTTCCAGGTTGAATCTCTCCTTGATCAGTTTCCATCCTTGTTCCTTGTCTGGTCTTTGGGTGCCTTGGAAAATAACTTGACCCCCTCCTCTCTATGGCAACCCCTCATTTTCTATCAGACTTAATCATGGAGGTGGGGGCGGGGGCAGGAGGAGGTAGAATCCAGGGTCCTTGTACAACTTTAATCTGAAATATTCAGTCTTTCCCAATACAACAGAAGGTTTTTTTGCCATTTGCAGAACCTGCCTGATTTGTCCATGACTTATTTCCTTGGACTCCCTATCCCACCTCCCCACAAAAAACAGGGACACACTCAATGATTCATAATGAAACATCCCTAAGTCATTTCCCCTAATGATAAATAGTTTTTGTTCCATGACATACTCTAAAAACTAGGTGGAAGGGAAAGGGAAGAAAATCACATGATTTTGAGCAATCAGAATACTCCTTATTTTTTTTTAAATAGCAATCTCTTCATCGTGTCCGATGTATTATAGCTAGAAGAAAAATAACAAATTTAAGAAGCCACAGTGATTGGATTAACATATGCATGATGATGATGACATTATCCATTCAGTTGTGTCAAACTCTTGGCAATTCTGTGGGCCAGGTCTCTCCACAACTTCTGATCTTGCACTGCTTCTTTTGAGTTTTTCTATGTTCTGGCTGGTGTCAGCCTTGATGGTATCCAGCCATCGTTGTTCTTTGACGGCCTGGTTTCCTTTTGCATGTATATATACTTACAGATATAGGCCTAACACACAGTTCCCTTTTGGAGTAAGGGAAATCATGCCCAGTGCAGAAAAGAAGGAAGAAATAGGAAACGAAATTTAATCGTGACAGAAACAAATCCACAATATATCTAAAACCACTAAATTCCATTACCCTATTTCTCTCTCCTGGCAAATCCACCTTATTTCAACCATATCCATCCACTGCTTTGTTCATTGCCTTGGGAGGGTCTAGCTAGCACAACTTGCTGTGGCCAACTCTCCGTGGCCAACTTGCTATGGGACAACTCACTGCTGGACAATTCAATGCTGTATTAATTGTTTAATTTTGTTACTTTTAGGACCATGTTTATGTTGGACTGGTCTATCAGGGTAACCTGGTCTACCCAATTATGGGATGGAGTATACTGCTTCTGTTTTATTCTTTCAGCCCCAATCCAGGGGCCTTCGCAGGCAGTTGTTTTCATGACAAACCATTTTTGTGTTAAATTTATGTTTTATTGACAAAGAAATAGACTAGTATAGATCTATTTCAAGCTATTTAGCTCTCATCAGCTAGCCGTACTCTAATGGGATTCAAACCTGATCCCAGAAGGGTCTGGCTAACTGTTGAGAGCTAAATACTTCGAAATAGATCTATTCTAGTCTCCCTTTATTTCTTTGTTGGTAAAACATAAATTTAACACAAAAATGTTGTAACTCTTGTATTTCTGGATTGGCTTTCTTAATTTTATTATTATTGGCCATGGTTCCGTCGAATTTAACTTCTGTATTTGTTGAATTGTCCCGTGGATAAGTTGGCCCCTGGTGAGTTGTCCCATTCCAGCTTTGGGAGATGGCGGCCGGGGATGGGGGAGGGAGGAAGAGGAGGGTGCTGCCTTAGGGAACAGTCAGATAAGAGAAGCCATAGCCCACAGCTATATAATGGGCAGAGATCAGAAAGGGCACCTCCCAAATTCTTGCAAGATTCTGTTAATGTAGCCTTTGGATAAAGTAGCATTAGCTCATCTGGTTGTGATTCGTGGGTGGTCTACCTGGGAGAGCTGGCAATTTTTAAGTCTTTCATTACTCATCTTCTCCCCTCCCCCCCTTTCCCTTGACCCATTCACTCTCCCATCATATACTGTATTTGTTTTGTGATTCAGTCCTCATACATTCTCTTTGTATGAGCAAACCATCCCTAGATATTTTTACTGGTCATTCACTTTTTAAAATCACCCCATAGTAATTTAGTTAGTGTTCATTCATTCTTGGCCCAATCGTATCTTGTTTTACCACACACACAGTTTTGGGACATCCTATTTTCACCCAACTCACTTCCATATAACAAAGTGGCCAGGAACATAATCTTATATGTTGTCATTTTGGATTCTTTCAAAAATTTTCATCCCTCTCAAAAAAACCCTATGCGCTATCTTTCCACCAACATTTGTATATGTTAAAATTTATCTAAGTCAATAAACACGTTTACCAGGATTTTTGTGTTGAATTTATGTAGTTCTATATTAGTTTCCCTTTATTTCTTTGTTGGTAAAACCTAAATTCAACACAAAAATAGTTCATTGTGAAAGCAACTGCCTGTGAAGGCTCCTGGATTGGGGCTGAAAGCGGATCATTATGTTCTGTCCCATAATTGGTTACACCAAGTTGCCCTGATTAAAAAAAAAAAAATCTTATGCTACCAGGATGCATATATTTGTCTGCTTGCTCAAGCTCTCCCAACATTTGCGTTTAACTTGCCGCTCTTTCTTTTTCCTGTCAGACATAACTGCCTTGGTCTTTTTGCTTTGATATATCAAATTGGTCTTCAGTACATTAATTTGCATCTTACAGTTTGTGTAATATTCCCTGGAAACCATTTGGGTTCCAGCCAATAACAGAGTACCATCTGCATACAGGAATATGCTTTCAGTACATCTTCTGAAGCACATGTACAAGTCTCGTCTTCTGAGCAGCAATTTGAATTGGACCAGGCAATACTGGGCGAGTGAAAGACATTTTTTTGAAAAAAAGTACTTAATATATTTTACATTGATAAGCTCAAATTGTTCTCGAAATGGGAAGGTGGAAGAAAAAGGGGGGGGAAGAAAAAAGGGAGAAGTGGGAAACAGAGAGAAAGGGAGAGATAGAACAGAATAAGAGTTGGAAGGGACGTTGGAGGTCTTCTAGTCCAACTCCCCTGCTCATTCATGAGTCTCCTGATTGAGAACTATAGAGTCTCCTGATAGAACAGAGGTTGGACTAGAAGACCTCTAGTATCCCTTGAAGGGGTGGAATTCAAATTTTTTAACAACTGGTTCTGTGAGCGTGGCTCAGTTGGTGGGCATGGCTTGGTGGTCATGTGACTGACTGGGCGTGGCCAACTCAACATCACTCACATTGAGGCACGCATCTCCTCGCCTGGCCTCTCATAACTGTGGTGATGCTGCAACACTTGTAAGTGTGAAAAATAAGTCACTTTTTTCAGTGCCATTGTAATTTTGAATGGTCACTCCATACAAGCAAAGTACCAGCAAAGGAGGGGGAAAAAAACCTCCAGAGAAGTTCCTGAGACAGGAAGTCTAGTCCTGCTAAGAATGTAATAAGGGTTAACGGAGAGGCAGTTTCTGTAAGCAACACCAGAATGTTTCCTTCCTGCCTTCTTTACAGGATTAGACCAGTAATTCCTTCTAACAACCAGTTCTCTGAACTGCTTAGAATGTTAACAACCGGTTCTAGCGAATAGGTGTGAATTGGTAGAATCCTACCCCTGATCCCTTCCAACTCTCTTGTTCTGTCTCTCTGTTTCACTCTCTTTTCCATTTCTCTCCCTCCCCCTTCCTCTTAACTTTTTGGTCCACTTAATCAAACCAATCCATGTGCTATTATAACTTTACAAAGAGAATACAAGAATGAGACTTACTTGTACATGTTTGTAAGACTCCAGTAAAAGGCTAAAATCATATTTGCTTTTCATTTTTATGTTAATCTCTGAATGTCTCAGGTCCTTGGCTTGGGATTTTGAAAAGACACCCAGAAACTAGGATTTTCATCCTCAAAGATATAAGATCTCGCCCTTTTTCTTCCTTTTAGTCTGACAGCTGCAAGTGTCTATTTACTCAATTATTATTCGATTTCTATATCTGCCTATCTCAGTACAGAAGGTTAAAAAAATTATATGATATGAAAAGAAGCCAGAATTACTGTCAGTGAAACAATATTTTGATCATTTCTCTCTCCCCCATCCCTGTCATTCTGATTGAACAGTTTTGGTAGAGTTTGTCAATCTACTAGCTGTTTTTTCTTAACATTGCTTCTTTATACACAGGAAAGTAGCAGTAGAGCAGGGGTCTTCAAACTTGACAGCTTGTGGACTTCAACTCCCAGAATTCCTCCTCCAATCATGTTAGCTGAGGAATTCTGGGAGTTGAAGTTCACAAGTCTTAAAGTTGCCAAGTATGGAGACCTCTGCAGTAGAGCAATATATTAAAAGATGGTCCATTTCAATTTAAGAGTGGCAATGAAAGACAAGAATGAGTGAAAATTGTTAATATTTTTTTCTGTTGTATTCCAAGAGGATAAATTTATTACATACCTTCTTTTTCTGGGTTCATGGATCAATTAAATGTGGTTTCTGTGGTTTCTCTGCTTATGACTTGGCACATGACATAAATTTAGAGAATTGCGATTTACTCGGCACATGATGAATAATGCATGATCTTAGTCTCTGCATGTAAAGAATGTGTATATCTCTTAATGTTTTTGTTAGGCTTAGTATCAATCCTGGGAAACATGTTTTCTGCCTTGTCTTATTGCATTTGTTGACTCCACAAGTCAATTTCTTTAATCTCCTTATCAAATTCTTAGCACCAAGACTGTGATTAATGGCTTTGAAAAAATGAAGAAGCTATGGAAGTAGAGAAAGATCAAGATCCTAAAAATTATGTTAGACATTTAGAATGCTCTTTCCAGCAACCGGATAAACATCTCCTGCAGAATCAGAATCGCAGATTCCGAAGGGACCTTGGGGGTCTTCTAGTCCAACCTCCTGCTCAAATAGGAAACTCTATACCATTTCAGACAAATGGTTGTCAATTCCCTTCTTAAAAACCTTCTGTGATGGAGCACCCACAACTTCAGGAGGCAAATCGTTCCACTGATTCATTGTTCTCACTATCAAGAAATTTCTCGTTAGTTTTAGGTTGCTTCTCTCCTTCATTAGTTTGCCACATGGCCTCTTCCTTCACTGCAGAGGCCCGAAAAATGGCCTCATGGTCTTCAGTAATGCAGGCTGATGCCACCCGCTGATTCAAAATGCCACCTGCTATGCCACCGTCTCTTCACCTGTGGAGGCCCCAAAGCAGCCCTGCAGACTTTGCCGGCTGCTCCGGACTGCCGGAGCAGCAATCAGCTGTTTCACAGCTCTGCCAAATAGCTCAGAGTCAGAGTCGGAGCCGCTATTTTTAAAGTTTTTTTCTTTGTTTTTTTCACTATAGAGAATTGAAGGTGCTTTTGCAAAGCAAAGGAGGAGAGGCAATTAATTGCGTTGATCCTGGCTGAGGACTGAGTTGAAAGCTGGGAGTTGTCACCCTCAGTGGGCGGAGCTAAGCTAATCAGCTTTGACAGACTCAATCCAATCAGCTAGGACACTGAGCAACTGACTTATCGCAGCCTTACAAGGGAGAATAATGCAGTTTTATTTATTTTGCATAAATAAAATTAATATAGTGTGATTTAATGTAAAAAAAAGTGCACTGTCTAGATCAGGGGTGTCAAACTTGCATTGTCATGGCGTAATCACATGATATATCGGGACTTTTCCCCTTCACTAAACTGGGAAGGGACGGGGCCAGCACGTAACGCATCCGGCCCACTGGCTGCAAGTTTGACACGCCTGGTCTAGACCAGTGGTGGCTTAACTTTTGGGGCTCCTGTGCCAAACATTGTGTGTGCGCTTCCATGCTTGCACTCGCATGCCAGTACCCAGAAGTAATGGGACCCCCCATGCTCCCTTACCTGCACTGTGCCTCACAGCTGATGTTTGGCCGGTTTGAGGCCTTTTTCGGCCTCCCAAAGGCTTGAAGAATAGGCATTGGTAGAAGTTACGCCCTTTCTATCTATGCTGCGAGAGAGCCCAGGATGGGTTGACTCCTTCCTATGATGTCATTTAGCTGAGTCTGTATCTAATATATAAAATGCCAGCCCCGCGGGAGAGACCCTCGAGCTTTTGGCGAAGATACTTGACAGACTGAAAGGTGTTCTCTGAAAGGCGCAGATGAATGACAGAACATATGTCTTTTCGCTCTCTGGAAAGAATCAGAGTGGGGAGGGAGGACGTCGTGGGTGTCCGTCTGCTCGGTGCAGCATAGCTTGAGGCGGCCCTGCAAGCCGTATATAGCAGGGGCATTCAGGGTAACTTCTATCAACACCCAATTCTCCTCCATGCTGTATCAAGAGCCCATATGGGACCATACCAAAGTTTACACGTCCGGATGGGTCCTCGTCCGGCTCATCACACTGACTGTTGAACCATTTGTTGAAGCACCCGTCTGCCGAAGGCTGCAGTTGCCGAGGCAAAGACATCCAGACGGTAGTATCTGATAAAAGGAGACAGAGATGTCCATGTGGCCACATGACAGATCTCCTCCAAGGGTGGCTTGGGTCGGCCCAGGCAGCTGACAGTGGCTGTGCTTTGGTAGAGTGTGCATCAGACCTTGAGGAACTGGGAAGGGCCGCAGCTTTGTAGGCCCTGCTCAATGCAAGATTTGACCCACCTGCTAATAGTAGGAGAAGAGGCCTTGTGCCCCAAGTGAGAAGGGAAAGGAAAACAAAATGGCTTTAGACTCCCTGAAGGAGGAAGTGCGCTTAATGTATATTCTAAGAGCCTACCTACATCTAGGCGAGTGCCACTGCTGTCTAAAGTCATGGTGCGGGAAGGGGCAGAAGCCAGGCAACATAATATCCTGGGGCCTGTGAAACAGGTGTTCACCTTTGGAAGAAATGAGAGGTCCAGATGGAGAACAACCCTATCATCATGAAAGAGAACAAAGGTCCTGTCTGATGGAAAGAGCAGCGAGCCGTCGGATACGCCACCTGGCTGAAGTGAGGAAACGAAGAACACTACCTTCAGAGTCAGGAAATGGAGAGACACTGTTCTAAGGGTCAAAAGGTGGGGTTTGTAAGGACATTAAGGACCACATGAAGATCCCAGGAAGGGATACCTGTGAACCAACAGTGGGTGCAGGTTGAAGCCCCTTTCGAACAACCTCCTGACTGAAAGGTGATGGGATAAGGAAGGAAGTGAACCCCATGAAAGAACTGAGGAGAGGACGCTCAAACCTGCCTGCGAAGGTGTTGGGGGCCAAACCTTTCTCCAGATCATGCTGAAGGAATCTAAGAACCTCTGCCAACTGGGCTAAAGCGGGAGAGAGAGACCCTAAGGCACCACCGGGAAAGGGCCCTGCCAGGTGGCTCATAGATGCGCCTTGTAGAAGGTTTGCAAGATGCCAGGATAGTGATGATGACCCTTTCAGGAAGATCAGCCATCTCAAGCTGCTGCGCTTCAAGTTCCACATGGTCAGCTTGAGCCACTGGGGCTCCGGGTGGAACAGAATCCCCTGATGAAGGGAGATTAGATGGGCTGGGATCCTCCAAGAAAAGCCACTTGAACGGTTGACCAGGTCCGCAAACCAGGGTGTCCTTGGCGAATAGGGTGCCAGGAGGAGGAGGCGGGGGAAAGGCATAGAGGAGACTTTTGGGCCATCTGCACTGAAGGGCATTGGTCCCCCTCTGTTCCCTGGCAAGGAAACCTGGTGAAAAATCTGGTGACTGGGCAATTTGAGAGTGGAGAAGATCCACCCTCCAGCGTTCTGAATCTGAGGGAAAGGTCCCTGAATAGAGAAGGAGGAATAGATCTTCTGCCTGGTTGACTAGGCTCCTGCTGAGCCAGTCGGGCCTGGAGTTGTTGATCCAGGAGAAGTGGTCGCGCCGAGATCAGACAACAGGTGTTGCTCTGCGCCATAACCCAACCGTAGAGCCTCTCCCATGAGGGCTCTGGACCTCGTCTCCCCGCACCGGTTGACATGAGCCATGGTTGTCCATAAGGACTAGAACATTGAGAGCTGGCCACTGAGTGCCTGAAATGCTTTGAGAGCTAGAAAAATGGCTTCTGAGCTCTAGCCAATTTATATGGAAGGGCCTGCTCTGACCTGGACCAAGGTCCTGAGCTATCTGGCCCTGCATATGGGAACCCAATCAGGAGGCTAGCATCGGGTGTTATCACTAGCCTGTCTGGGACCCTGACAACGAAGTCGCTTCCAGATTAAGCAGGGAACATCACCAATTGAGAGATCTCTGGATTTGTGGTGGGAGCGGCGACCTTGATGGATGAGTGGCTGGTTCCTGCTCATTGGTAGGGGAGCAGGAACCATTGGAGTGGACAGGAATGGAAAATCGTGGTTCTGGAGATATGACAGGGTAATTTGCAGATCCTGATGGGCTGCATGGATGAAGGAGGACAGAATCAAAATGTTCTCCAAGTAGCATTGGCTTCTCACTGGAACAGAAAGCAGAGATGTCATTAATGCTGCCAGAACCTTCGTGAAGACCCTTGAAGCTGATGAGAGGGCGAAGGGAAGTACTCAATACTGATAATGGGTATTCTGATAAAGCAAACGGAAAAAGCTAGCGATGATGAGGGGCCCCAATGGGGATCTTGGAGGTAAGCCTCCATGAGATAAGTGGAAGAGGAGATCGCCCTCACGAACGCTCTCTAAAATAGAATGCAGAGTCCTGCATTTTAAAATGCCTATGATTTTAGCAAATTGGTTAGAAATTTTAGATCCAGGATGGTTCGCTACCCCCCTGAGGCTTTGGGAAGCAATGAAAGGGAGAGAATAAAGCCACGTCCGCATTGAGAGGGGGAACAGGTTTGAATAGCTCGGATTTCAAGAAGGAGTTGAATGGCCTGATTCCTGAAAGTCTTGCCTTGATGTCCTGAGAGACAGGACAGATCAATTTTTTGGGGTGTGTGTGCATTAGGAAGTCCAATTGTAATCCTTGACCTAATAGTGCTGAGCACACAGGCATCCGCCGTTGACTCCTTCCAATTTGGAGGCAAAGAAGGCTTAGGCTACCTCCGATGGGTGGGGAGAACAAGGAGGATTAATTAGAGCGGGGCAGGAACGCGACCCCACCCTCCTACCAGTATAAAGGAGCTGGGCAATAGTCGGCTTCTCTTCCCAGAGGAAGACAGAATTTTACATTTATCTCTGGTTTCTATTAAATAAGGTTCCAGAGCATCACCCAAAAAGCTTATTGGCCCATGAATGAAACTGAAACTAGCTTCCATTTACGGCATGACTCTGCCTGCCAATTTCTGAAGCCATAACAGTCTTCTTGCTGCTACTGAAGATGCCATGGCTCTAGATGCAAATTTGGTGGAATTGAGAGCGGCATCTGCAGTGAATTCCGGCCACTGCAGTAATCTTATTAAGGCCTTGGTGAGACCGAAGGTCAGATGTAGGCAATCTAAAATCTGGAGGCTGGTGCAGCCACCGTATGGATGCCTACGGGAGAGTGCCAGAAAATGGGAACAGAGGCCAGAACCGGAAATGTCAACAGAAGGCACTGCCAGGGCATTGTCCAGGGCTGCACTGACGTTGTAGAAATGCTTACTCCAGAGAAGATGGGTGAGGACCTGCCGAAGGGGAAGTGCACTGTTCCTTGACCATGTCGCAGGAACAAAGTGGGAGAAGGGCAAAACCCTGCAATCACTACAGGCTTGGAGAAGAATGAGTCTCCCTGGCTAGAAGGAATTTGCCTTGTGGCTCGGAGCCACTTCCTCTGGTGACAGCTTGGCAGTGACCAAGGCCATGCTTAGTAATGGCCTGAAGAGAGAGGGATTGAAGACCAAATGCAGAGGATGTCTGCCTTGGGCAAGAGTCTCTTTCTCTGAAAGATTTGGTCAAAGTGCTCGCCCCTCGTTCACAAGTTCTGAATGAGAGGAGTAACTGTGTTCAATGGTGAAGCCCTTCCCTCGCTATCAACCTCCTCCCCATTTTGGTAGAGAAGAATGGACCCTGAGGTCCTGGGGCCTGTGTAACAGGGTGATGAGGCAACTTATAGATTGAGAAGGGAGAAGGGTCTGAACACTTTCCGGAGGTTGAAGGATTTGCTTGAAGCCTTCAGGCCATCATTGCCTAATGGCCAATGAGACATCACATTCTTGATATCCCCTGGTCTATGCTCAAAGGTAGGGCCAGAAGGCCGAAGGTCCGCTGCTGTGGGAGTGAAGGTGGCTTCAGGCCTAGATTGAGAAAGGTTCAGGGCCTGGAGGGGGGGGGGAGGAGCATAGGTCCCAGAAGCCTTTGAAATAAGGCCCAGATCTTCTTAGATCCTGAGGATCACTGTACTGCAACACATCAGGAGACCAGGATGGAGGATGGAAAGGCTCATAGATAACTTCTCCTCCACTGGGAGGGCTTGCTGGGGTCCAACAGGTATCACCTGAAACATGCTGTAGTTGCACTCCCTTCTGTTGAATCGTTCTGTTGAACGTGCCTCTCTAAGGGCTGCATGTCTGTGCTTTTCTGCCTCAACTCAGCCTAAGTTGCCTTCTTAGGGGCTAGAGCCTTAGCTGGATTTTAGCAGCCACCTTCCTCTGGACTGATTGGGTGGCATTGCCTGCAACTTTTTCTTCTTATTGGCTTAAGAGGACTGTTTCCACTGGGGTGAGGGGGGAACTCTGCCTGACCTTATTTGGCTCCATTTGAAGAATAAAGGCTCTTATGATGGAAAGAAACTGTTTGTAAATTTTTCGTATTCGGGTATAAATTGGCCTCTGGGCTTGCAAAATGGCTGCTCACCTCGTGGTGGAAGGCTTCCAATCAAGATGGCCACTGGGGACTATGGTAAACAGGACTTCCAAGATTGCCGAAAGAAATCTTCTTCTCCTTAGGAGGCAATCACAGAGGCCCTCAGGTGAAGTCAGCAAAGGACAAAGGGCAGCCCCTGGCCACTACGATCAAGGGCACTTGGCTGCATGCTGGTATCTAGTTTTGGCACATCGCTTTTTTACCGACCGCTCCAAACTGCAGGCGTTGGGGGAGGTCTAACAGACATGCCCAATCTGTGCTGAACCAGTGGCTACTGGCAATGCTAGCTCCAATTTATGGCAGGAGAGAGAGAGAGGAGAGCCCTGCTCTCCTGGATAGATGGGGCGCAGACCAGATCCTGGGGGCTAGCTCGAAATGAAAAATGGCACTGTGCAGATCACTGGTAAGCTGTTACTCAAAGAAAGCTTTCAGAGAGGCATAGCTACGTGAGCTGAAGGAGGCTGAGTCAGAAGTGGGGTCTCTTCCGGGGGCTGGTTTTTATATCTTAGTACGACTCAGCTAAATGACATCATAGGAAGGAGTCAACCCATCCTGGGCTCTCGATGCAGCATGGAGGAGAAGGCTTCTGCAGGCTTTGCAGACTGAAAACTAGCCCCGTTTCATCACTTCTGGTATTTTCAGAAAAACAGGAAGTGATGAAACAAGGCTAGTTTTCAACCTGCAAAGCATGCAGAAGCCTTCCTCAAGCCTTTGGGAAGTCAAAAAAGGCCTCAAACCATCCGAAAATCAGATGTGAGGCACGCACATGCGCAATGAGGTAAGTTTGCCTGCTGCTCACATGCTGGCAAAAATGGCTTTGTGTGCCACCTGAGGTTCCCCATCATGGGTCTAGACTGTTCAGAAACACAAATTTGTCTGTTTATTTGAGGTGGAGTTTATTCTGATGGAAATCTGTCATCCTACTAAAACACCATAGTCTGTTCTCCACTCTTCATCATGACATAATTCTTGTGGCTATAATATTGTTTCAGAATCAGAAAACAAACTAATAAAATTTAGGATTGTAAAATTGCAATATAGTTTAAAAAACGTCATAAAATTCGAATTGTGCTGGAGAACGCTCTTGAAAGTCCCTTGGACTGCAAGTCAATCCAAATTGGTCAATAAATGAAACCAACCCTGACCATCTTTTGGAAGGATAGATCCTGAAGCTGAAGCTCAAATGCTTTGGCCACCAAATGAGAAGAGAGGACTCCTTGGAAAACACCCAGTTAGATAGTGTCATCAACATAACGAACATGAGTTTGGGCAAACTCTGGGAGACAGCAGAGGACAATAGGGCCTGGCGTGCTGTGATCCACGGGGTCACGAAGAGTTGGACACGAATTAGCGACTGAATAGCAACAACAAAAATTGAGGAAGTTGGATCGTATCCAGGCTCCATGCTTGTTTCCCGTTTAGAGCATCTGTATTAAGCAGAGGAGAAACGTTAAATAAACAGCTTTAAGCGTTTCTCCTTTCCCTCTCAATCCTAGGCACTTATTGAGGAATGCAAAAGTCCCTATCCTTCAGGGCAGCACTTCAACAATAAATACATTATCCATCTTCCATTTCTTGTTCATGATTGATGGTGCCCCATATTTTTGCTCTATACAACTTGGCCCGCTTTACATGCATCTCTTCTGGCACATCATGAAAAAAACAAGCAGGGAAGCTTCTGTCTGTTGCTATGAGCAGCCATGAAAGGCTGTATAGCAATTCCTCTATCCTTTTCTTTGCTGTTGTATCTTCTGTATGCTGTACATAGCCTACAATCATCTCGGTGTCCTCTAAACCAAGGTGGGTGCTGCCTGTTGCTTTTGAACGTGCAAGCTTCACAGGAAATTCAGCAGTACCACAGAGAAAAGTCAGTGCAAGTGCAGACAGGAAAGAGAATATTGGTCTTCAAATCTCTTAGAAATTAGGGATTGCATGAGCCCAAGTTCTTCCACTAAGTCAGTTGAGATGGGATAGCTAGAATATTAAATATGAGTGATCTGGGTTTAAATCCCCAGGTCTTAGCTAATCATGATATCTCAGTCGAATTCTAACCTATCATAAACTGATATTTGTTACAGGATTAAAGAAAAGCGTAATCTACTGTATCGTAGAATAGAAATAGAATAGGAATAACAGCATTGGAAGGGACCTTGGAGGTCTTCTCGTCCAACCCCTTGTTTAGGCAGGAAACCCTTTACCATTTCAGACAAATGATTACCCAATCTCTTCTTAAAAATTTCCAGTGTTGGAGCATTCACAACTCTTCTGGAGGCAAGTTGTTCCACTGAATCATTCTTCTCACCGTGAGGAAATTTCTCCTTAGTTCTAAGTTGCTTCTGTCCTTGATTAATTCCCACCCATTGCTTCTCGTCCTATCAATCTTACAGTCCTCAGAGGATAAAAGATGATGAAGAAGCAACATGCAAACATTCGTCTGAATTTGCAAAAGTCAAATTTAAGTTGGCTATTTAATAAATTTTCTGGCTTTATTTGTGCAGCAAATTGAATGTTATAGTAATTAAACAGGATGGATTCATGTAAAATCCTAAGCCAGAAACAAGCAACATAGCACTATCTTGTGAAACATTGCAGTATAAAAACAGTTAATAAAAGAAGCAGACAGATTGGAGATTTTATGTATATGTGTAGTATGTCTGAGGGGTGATGCTGCATATGAAGACGTCTCTGCAGAAACTGAACAAATCAGGGTAAAATTTGTGCTCGATCATGACACGTACTTGAGAAGGTTTTTGTTTGGTTAATAAGTTGCAGGCATGTCCATCTCCATCCCACTTTTGTTCAATCCATATTTTTGTCTACAAAATATTAAAACAATAAAAATAATAAAGGTGGGATACTAAATAAATAAAGGAACATATTTCTCCTGTTCAAAACCTATCAAACCAAGATAATAACATGGGGAAGTAAAAAAGAGTCACTTTCTATGAAATGGGTGGCCATATAAATATTATGGGACAAATAAATGATATTTATTTCTGGATGAGAAAATTATTTCAACCATTCATAAATGTGGGACTACTAATAGTTCTCAGGACAGCTCCAGCAAACTCCTGGAACAGTTTCCTCATCAGTCAGTTGGTCCAGCTGTATTTACCAAGCAGCCCTGCCCAGTCACCTCTTAAATTTCCTAATACCTTGGAATTGAGAAGGAAAATTAAGAATATCTTGTTCTTTTGCTGTGTTACCTGGGGCCAGGGGACCATAACAAGAGGGGAAGGCAAAATACCATTCACTAATAGATGCTATCAAGATGTTGAGTTCCTAGCAAGAAAATCTGGCCTTCCTAATAAGCTACTAGGAAGTCATTGCAGAGATTAAAGATTTCCCTCATGGCTAGTAGGAATTCAGTGAGAGGGTGCCAGGCAGACTGCCTATTAGAATTGCTACTTGTCTGTTGGTTTTGCATACAGTGCCCAGATTTACAAAGTCATTGAGAGTTGGGGGCCACACCAGTTTAAGTTAGTACTATTTCTAGTGCCAGCTTCGTACAGTTCAGTCTTCTTGTCCATCTATCCAAGAATGCGTGTCTCTGATCAAACAAGGGGCCATCTGCCAAAAACCATGTGTCGTGTATTCAGCTAGCCTCCTTATACACAAGAGGTAAATCTATCCCCTTTTGAGGCTAAGCTTGGAAGGTTTTATGGGGAGAAAGGAAGGAATATATCAGATCATAGAACAGCTTTCCTTAATCCGGGTGCCCTCCAGAGGCAAGCCACCATGGCTTGTGCCAAGGGGAGGGTTTATATAGAGCAGATCAGGTGGAGAAACTGTCCTAAATGTAAATTTTTTTCCTTGTTATAATGACTGCTTCTTGCTGTTGAAATCAAAACAAAATCTGTTTTGCCAGTTTTGGGGAAAGTTCCGCTAAGCACCTGTCTGAACGAAATGTGAAGCCCTCTGAATCGAAGATTATAGATATAGGGAATGCTTTGCAATATGCCATAGAAAACATGACAAACCTTTGCTCTTGGTGTATTTGTTTCTTCATCTTGAAAGCAGCCTCTTAAATGCATCAACTGCTTGGGATCTATCTCAGGTGACTGTATGAAGAAGCTTAAGGGAAGCAGAAACTAAGAAATTTTCCTGGTAGAGGGGGGAAAAAAAAGGGAAACTTCATTAATACGACTCTTTGTTTAGCTGAATTTGGATTGCCGTGATGGAGAGTGATTCCAGATTGAGATCTTTTCCACCTAGAATTTATTTCTGGTAAGATTTTCATGGAGAATGTCGGGTTTTTTTTCTACATCTTCTCAGTCTCCAACCACAACGCACTGAGTCCTCCATGGTCTATCAGGGAGGAGGCCAAACTGCAGCAGCAAACTGTCCAAGAAGGGGCCTCACAATAAAACATCATTTTGGAATGAATCATCTAAATGAGTCTCAGTTTCTCCTAAGTCCCAGCAATCAAACTTCAAAGAAATTGGGCCCCACAGTAGTAGAAATAAAGAATCTCTTGTTCCAAGATAAGCAGTTATATTTTTGAAGCCATCCTGTTATTATGTTTGTTATTTCCTTGAAAGACAACATCTTATCCTGCGTCTCATCAGATTGTCTTTTGAGTGCCAGGGGAAAAGGTGGCTTATTGTATCTCAGAGATATTGGCGAGGGTTTTTTGGGGGAATACCTCAGAAAAGCTAGTAAAATGGAGCCAATATGAGGTAATTCATTAGAGCAGGAGTTGTGGAACCTGTGACCTTCCTGAAATTGTTTTAACTACAATCTGAGTATTTGAGAGGATAGTTAAAACTGTGGATGGATTCAGGATGCCCGTGTATAGTCAAAGCAGAATTTCCAAACCTGGATGGACCTCAAAGGTGTGGACCTCAGTTCCCAGAGTTCTGAGAAACACTGGACTAGGGTGAATTGAGCTAGCAATGGTGGACTCATTTTCTGTGTCTTAGCTTAATCAGCCTGAAATATTGTTGTGGGAGTAAAATAGGACCAGGAACATAAACTCTGTATTGATCTTTGGTGAGAATGCAAGCCATAAATTTCTTGTGCCCCTTTCTCCCATGAGCTGTTCAGAGCATCCAAAAGTGGGAGGTGCTTCAGTCTCTTCTGGAAAGGCTGGGCTTAAAACTCTGGGACGCTCCTCCTCCTCCACGGAAAACCTCCCCAGCGTCCCCCAGTTTTAGCTTAGCCTTCATGATAAGAGGTTGTGCACTCCCTGACTGGAACGGTTTTCTGATTCACCTAGTCAAAATTCAGGTTTGCTCTTGGGTTAATTCGGCTTGTAAATTTTTCCCCAATTAATTTGGTGATTTCAAGGTTTGTGGTTATTATTAGGTCATCCCCCCGATCCGTTTGAGAGCAGTTCTTTGTGGTTGGTGGAGCCTGCCACTCCGCAGGCAGCCTGAGATGGCTGCTTCAGGTAATTAGCTTATCTAATCCCCCAATCGTCTTATCTCTGCGATCTTGGCAGAGCACTTGCAGCCGTGGCTCATTTCTCCTTGCTGTTTCGACTGACAGGATCATTTATCTGACAGTTTAGAGAGTCAGCAGCAGCGGCTCGTTAAACTGCTCAGGCAATTAACATCGGAGATTCTGCCTTCCCCCATTTTCAACAGCTGGCTTCAAGTTCGCACCTAAATATCACAGGCGCCATTCCCCACTGGTTTCCCTTCTTGGGAACCGGGGCAAGTACCTTCCCACTCCACTTCCCTGACATTATTTCTCTTTTATCTTGCTGGTGTTGGATAAGCAGGCTAGTCCTTAAATAGGATTTTTTTTTCTTTTTGCAATTGCTTTTGGATCATTACATTGGAGTGAAGCCGCAAGTGCCATTTCAAACAGCGGGACACGTCATTTGACAGGAAAGGATCCATCCAGGCCCTGTATAGCTGGTTTCCCTTGTTGGGGATAGGATCCAAAATATTTCTTGCTTGGAGCGCTTGGGGGTTTCCCCATATGTACAGTTTTACATGTAGATGTAGGCACGTATATGTGTGTGTGTTGTGTGGTGTGTGTGTGTGTGTCATATATCTATATATATCTATATATATCTATATCTATATCTATCTATATCTATCTATCTATCTAACTATCCATCATCCATCATCCATCCATCCATCCATCCATCCATCCATCCATCCATCCATCTATCTATCTATCTATCTATCTATCTATCTATCTATCTATATAATATACACATCACCCCTAAGTAGTAGTAGTAGTAGTAGTAGTAGTAGTAGTAGTAGTATGTAATAATAATAATAATTGTTGTTGTTTTAAAAAACAATTAAAGTTAGAGGCACAAAGAATCAGTCCTCCACAATGGAAGGTGACAACGTCTTGCACTCCAAGACAAATAAGCCCCGAGATAAGTCAGCCCCAAAAAGGCCTCTAAGGCAGCGGATAAGGATGTCCATAGATGGGACCAAGCCTTGAGAAAGAGCAGTTTCAGAAACGGGCCAGGGAGACGGATAAGATGGCTATGACACAACAACTGGATCAGGGACCAAGTATATTGTTGGGGCCCTTGGACTTATTCACCCAGCCCAGACAGGCTATTTCTGGACAGCCTCCCACAGGCATATCTCCTCCAAATGAGCACTGCCCGGTGAATCACAGAGGCAACCTTCACCCTAATGGCCGCCGGTTTAAGACAGGAGGAGGGAAGACAGGAGGAGAGACTATTCCCATCGAAATGAGGCAAATGATGGAGATGCCATACAAAAGGGCATTGCAGCTGGAGTGCAGCAATCCATCCGACCAGGCACTTTTCGGCTTTGGAAGTGGGATCCCTGTCTGCTCGATCCTTTGTGCATATGGGACATAATCAAACTCAGGTATTCCCCAATATTTCCTGACATACCAGTCCAAGGTCTTCGGGAGGAGGTGGAATTAGATGACCAGGATGTTCCCATGGAGGTGGGTCGATCCATCAGATGGACTTGGGGTTGTCAGAAGCTGACCCACTAGAACGAGGAATGTCAGATGACGAAGGCCTCATTCCGGACACAACCTACCTTTTCAGCCTTTTTCGTCCGCACCTCTTTAAATCTTTACTGTTCAAAGCAAAGAACACTGCTAAACTAGGCACATCAAGCCCTCATCCATTGTCACAGGGTCTCAGGACGAATCCGAGGATCTAATATTCTCACAACTGGCAATGAGGCAGAAACTATTCTTGTCCCTCATATGTTTGTGAATTAGTACAAAATCAATGACATCAGCAGCATCCTACCCAGTCCCAACAGGGTATGATAAATGATATTATAATTTGGCCACCAGAGTTTTTCAAATTTTCTCAGAACGCCAGAGTGGATGAGCCCATTGTGGCACTGGCCTCTTCTTCAACAACAAGGCCGAGGAAGCTCTGAGACAGAGGAAAAGAGAGCAGAGTTGGCACTATCCGTAGAATGCGTGTTTCTGACGCCTGGGCCATTAGGGCAGCTACAGCTGCGTCCTTTTTAATATGGTCCTCCTACGATGGCTCTTTCACTTGAGGGATATATTGCCAGCGACAAATGTCAGAGCCCACCAGGACATTGCTAAGATTATTGCAGCGGCAGAATTCTCCACCGACGCCACATTTAATGCAGTCGAATTCTCGTCTAGAGCCATAGCATCTCATGTATCAGCACGGAGACTGCTATGGCTCAGACATTGGCAGGCGGATACCAAGCATAAATGGAAGCTGGCATCAGCCCCAATATCGGGGGATAAATTATTTGGCAGTGTCTTGGAGCCCTGATTATTGAGAGTAGAAACAAGAAAAAAACTCTTTTTTCGAGGTCTGAAAGCAGAACACCCCAGTCGTTTCGAAGGGTTCCTTTTGGCCCTACTATCAAGGCCCATACATTCCCAGATTGCAGAGAACATCTGGCTACAGGCCCAGTTTTAGACAGGAGAGGTCAGAATCTTCCGATAGAGGTCAGCGGGGAGGCCAAAACAGAAGAAACCCCAGAGGTACCGGAGGCCGATTTTTTCGTTGCCCCAAGTGAGTCCTTGACAGCAGCTCCCATTGGAGGGCGGCTAAAATTGTTTGCTGATCACTGGGACAGCTCCATCTCTGATGCGTGGGTCAGGGACTCTGTTAGGTTTGGTTTGGCGCTAGAATTTCCTCCCCCCCAAAAAACTTTTTCATTGGGAGCCCTGGGTCCATGGACCCCATTAAGAGAGCGTTGATGCAAGGAGGCTATCAACCATCTTCTGCATATTCGGCCGCATTAGAGAGGTCCCACCTGAACAACGGGGTCAAGGCTGTTACTCTTTATTGTTTGTGGTCCCAAAGAGTTCGGGGGGCTGGAGGGCAATTCTGGACCTCAAACGTCTGAACGGATCATTGGTTTATCGAAAATTTCAAGATGATTACTCTCCAGTCCATTCTGCTCAGCATCAGAGAGAATGATGTCCTGACCTCTATAGATCTGACAGAGGCTTATCTACATATACCAATTAGATCTGCTCACTATAAATATCTTAGATTTTGCTATTGTGATCACCACTACGAATATATCGCCCTAGCCATTCAGTCTGGCTTCAGTCCTAGGACTTTTACCAAGGTCCTGACGGCTTTGGCTGCCTCCCTCAGGATCAGATCTATCGTTTACAGTGTTATCTGGATGATTTTTAATTTTGTCATCTTCCAGACATCAAGCAAATTTTGATACCAAGATTACTCTGGAGACCCTTCAAGGTCATGGCTTTTCCATAAATTGGGAATAAAAGCCGTTTGATCCCTTCAACTAGGTTAGTTCATTTAGGGGCAGTGATAGATACGGTGGAGGGCAAGGTTTTTCTCTCTCAGGACAGGTTGAATAGTATCCAGTCTTTGGCCCAGAGAGATCAGAGCCTTAAAGAGGGTTTCCCTGGAAGTTCTGTCTCAACTGTTAGGGAAACTGATTTCTTGTATTTCAATTGTGCCTTGGGCTCGATTCCGTTCTAGAGATCTGCAATGGTTCCCTGCTACCTTTCCAGCGGTCCAGAAGAGCCACTTCCAACGTCCGGATAAAGGTACCGCACAATGTTCTCCGATTGCTCTGCTGGTGGTCGGAAAACACGATAAACAAGGGGTGTCCTTTCAAGGAACCTTGCAGGGCGACGATCACAACCGATGCCAGCCTGGTAGGATGGGGAGCTCACTTCCAATCCCACACTGCCAATCACAAAGCATCAACCTGTTGGAGCTGCGAGCATGTTGATCTGGTGTTATGCAGTTTCTACCTTTTCCAATCACGCCACGTTCTGGTCTTGACAGACAATATCACAACCAAGGCCCACGTCGGGGGGTAACTACTCCAAACTTTTGATGCTGGAAACGGCAAGGTTTGTTCAAGTGGGCCAAGGCCAATCTGTTTTCCGCTCAAGGCAGAGCAACATAGCAGGGGCCTAAACACACAAGTGGACTGGCTCAGCAGGGCCATGATAGATCAGACAGAGTGGCGCCTACACCCATCTCTCTTCCAGGAAGCAGTGGGGAGGTTTGTGCAACCGGTGATCGATCTATTTGCCTCTCCCCTCAACACCCAATTGCCCCGGTAATATTTTCAAGGTACCCAACTCAGGTGGAGGCTGTCAACGCCCTGAAATGTCAGTGGCCCCTCTGGACTTCTATATGCATTTCCTCCACTCCCTGTAATACCCAGGTTGATCCAGAAGTATTGGAGGAATGAGCAGAGATTGATATTGGTCGCCCCTTACTGGCCCAGGCGAACGTAGTTTACGGACTTACAAGACCTGTCGAGAGAACAACCTTGGAAAATTCCACCATCGAGGTTTCCCTCTCGCAAGGGCCGGTATTTCATCTGGACCCACAATGGTTCAGCCTAGTCATATTGAAGGTTGAGCGGAGCCGTTTAAGGAGCCAACAGATTTCAGAGGATGCCATTGCCACCATACAAGCATCCAGACGGTCCCAACAAATCGTATATACAAGGCCATGTGGTCCACTTTCTGTTGCTGGTACCAGGGGTCTAAGATCGACCCAACCACCCCATCAATAGGACAATTAATTGGACTTTTTACAGGAGGGGTTGACCAAGGGCCTATCTCCAAAAACTTTTACGCAGACAGGTGGCAGCCTTAGCCTCGTTGTTATAATCCTGGGGTGACCTTCATTCCATAGCACACCATCCACATATCCACAGCTTTCTTAAGGGTGCTGCAAACTTACCACTTCCTGTAATTCACGGCTATCCCACTTGGAGAGCTTCAACAAGGTGTTAACCGTACTTACAACTGGCCCGTTCGAGCCTTTAAGAACCTCTAGTCTCAAATTCCGGACATATAAGGGTGGTCTTCTTAATTGCAATCCATCAGCAAGGAGGATTTCCGAATTGGCAGCATTGTCAATGAGAAAGGACCTGTGCGTGTTTTCATACAGACAGAGCGTTCTCAGATTGGAATCCATCGTTCACCCCTAAAGTAAATTCAGTTCTTCCACAGAATGCAGGAGTAGGTGCTTCCAAATTTTTGTCCAAAACCATCTCATAGACTGGAGCATCAATGGCATCAACTTGCCGTTCAAAGGGTGTTAAGCATCTATCTAGACCGTACGGCGGCATTTTGAAAATCTGAGGCTCTATTCCTATCCTTCAACCCATCCACTTTAGGACACAAGGTGTTGTCGACAACCATTGGTAGATGGTTGAGAGCCACCATAGCTAAAATTTACGAATGCCAGTCCATCTCAGTTCCTAAGGGCATTACAGCCCACTCAACAAGGAGTGCGGCAACATCAGCAGCATGAGCCACACGGGCTTCCACAGATGAAATTTGCAGAGCAGCAACTTGGGCTTCGCCATCGACCTTTGTCAGAAATTATAAAATTGATGTCTATGCCTCAGCAGACGCTTCTTTTGGCAGAAGAGTCCTGCAGAGGGTCCACAGAGTTTAGGAGTGGATTTCGATCTAGACGGAGTCCCTCCCTAACGACAGGCCAAGCTTTGGTATGTTCCACTTCTGGATGCTCTGAAGAGCTCATGGGAGAAAGTATGTTGGTACTTACCTGATACACCCATTCTCTGTGAGCTGTGAAGAGCATCCAGCCCCACCCATTTCTTTCCATCTTTTTCTTTGCAGTCATCTGGTCATTAGCGCTCTCTCTGAGACTCATTGAGGTCATTGAAGATTTTTCTTTGCTGAAGAACTGAAGAAGCTTCTCAGATAAGAAGCAAACGGTCTTCAAGAAAAAAACAAAGAAAGTCCAGTTGCCTTTTGAAAAAGCACCTTTGGGACAACCATGACTTGGATGACTGAGAATCTCCATAGAACTCTTAAAATAGTATCTGTTCAGCTCAGGGGGGAAGAACATTTTCTGTGTGTGCTAGACATACTGCTGCTTGAAAAATGAAGAAGGAATGTTTCTCTTTTAACATGCTTAAGGGGGAATCCCGGAAAACAGCATTTGTAGTGTTCTAAAAAAAATTGTAATGCTGAAAAAAAAACCTCTGCTTTCTCATCTATAACATTAACATCCTATAACTATTAGTTCAGTGCCAGTGAGGCAAAATGAGGATTTATCTTTTCAGCAGGTGTGAGTGAACCAGCTATTTGTAATGCTACCCATGCTCTTAGTCAGTGAGATTGGCATGGATTTTAGCTGACTAATACAGATACAGTATGAATGTTTGACCCCTTTGTACATCCCAGTTTTATTATGGGTGGAGATCGGCAGCCTTTTTTGGTGGTTTGTTTTTTTTTTTTGCTCTCCCTCCCTTCTGAGTCAAGTACAATAATCTCATCTAATTTTCATCTATGTTTAGAGGATTGAATTTTTTTAAAAAAAGAGATACCTAATGCTTTGAGACATACAAACTGATCAGACTTTTCCCGCTTTAGACTTCCCAGTATTTGGCAGTTTTCCAAAGTGAGCTTTTGAAGTATGTATGGTTTTCTCCTCCTCCCCCCCCCCCCCAATGTGTNCCCCCCCCCCCGCAATGTGTCAGGAAAAGTCAATCGAATATGAAATGAGAAACACGAGGTTCTGAGATTTTCTATTTGGTTCCTGCTACCACAGTTTGTTTGCGGGCTGGTGGAGAACTTATAGCCATGGTTTAAATTCTGCATTTAGTTGGGCCAGGCTGGATGGTGAAATGCCTGTAACAATTTCCTTGTTTTCCTCTTTGTTGTTGTTCATTAAAAGGAGCTACTTTAAATGGTTTTGGAGTGCTGGGATAATGATGGATGGATAGATGCCAGAATCTTTGCTTGCAAAATCAAGGTTAAACTGAGCTTTGAGTAATCTATGAATTCAGCTTCTAGGGCCTTTCACTGATTTGGTTTAGTCTGTTATGTCAGAGTTCCCCAACTTTTCCAATTTTATGAGCCGGAAGGGGGAGAGGGGAAGGTTCTGTGCAAGTAGTGTGCAAGTATGAGCACACATGTGCAGGTTGCGCAAGAGGGGATGCGCATATGCTCACCCACGGCTGGGTTTCGAACTCTTCTGAATGTTTGACTCAGTTAAAGATGAACAAATTGTGGCGAAGGCTTTCAGGAACTTTCTGATAGAAATTGAGATACAGGTGTTCACCAGTAGTATTGTTTGATAACAGCTTTGTGTTGAATCAGTTATCTCTCACATAGAGGCTACAAGAATCTTTAATCTTTAATGCCAATTATTTCACTATTTCAGTTTCTTCCATTCTTGATTACTTTTGTTGACTTTAACAAAAACAAATCACAGAAACAAATCACAGGGTGGCATAACCAATTTATTTATTGCTTGCTTTCAGATTTAAGGTCTTCTTTTCCTTTGGTGATGTAAGATACCTTAAATGGAATTAATTTCCCATTATTTCATTGCCATAGCAGCCGTCTTGTGAAGAAGACTGCAGTAAGGGAGAGGGGCTGGCCCACAGTCATCCACTGAGCTCCTTGGTTGAGTAAGGTGGTGTCTCTGGTGCAATTCTGGTAACGCAGCTACAACTTCTCTCTCTCTCTCATGTAATGCTAATAGTAAACTCATCCTCCATGAATTATAAACAATGAAATTGCATGCACTCACTATGTTTAGGGCTACTACATCTGGATTGAAAACAGCCAATCATTAGATGGCAGTAAAGAGTTTTATATATTTTAGTGCTGTCACCTAGGAAAATGGGTTGAGTCCAGAATCAGCTGAAATGGGTGAGCTTATAGATACATTAATGATATTCAATCTGCCACTCCTTATTCACACAAGAGGAAACTTTAGAATCAGATCTGGCCAACTTTTCATGGACGTATATCTCCCCTGGAATCCCGTACTCATATTAGAACTTGTTTGCATTCTCAAACCAAAGTTTTCAGGTGATTTTTATCCTTTTTGAAGCGATCTAAGGAGAATTAGCTTCATTTCTGAAGGAGCATGCCCTTATCTTCAGTCTGTAACCACAGTTGCTGTTTCTTCCGTTATCCAGTTGATGTTTTGTATAATCCAAGGAGAGTGTGATGATTCAAGAAAAGCTAAAGAACTTTCATTATGTATCTTAACAAACCCTGAAAGGAGCTAATTTTACCACTGTGCCATCAGTCGCTGATTGTACTCTCTCCAATTATTTTTCTCAGCACGCACAAGAAAGGGTCTCATTTCCTTTTTTGTATGTGCGTATAAGAGAGAATATTCTTGTCTTTCCGTTCTCCACCATCCCTAATCCTGCGTAGTGTTTCAGGTCAGGTCACTGTGAACTGGATGTATTGATCATACTTACCTGCTGTGATTATTATGTTTTCCGGGTTTTTGTATGATTTGTTGCATTTGCTTTTGCGGCTTTTATTTATATTTTTTTATTCTTTCCGTTGTTTTTAATTGTCATGAGCTACCCAGAATCACATAGGAGAGATGGGCAGCTATATAAATTGAACAAATAAACAAATACACAGGCTGTAGAATAAGATTGAATTGAACATGGTTCTGGGCACGATACTTTTACAAATCAGCCACTTTGTTTTTTTCTCTTTTCGTCTTTGCTTCCCCCGCTTTCTTTCATTTCTTTTTTCTTTCTCTTTTCTTTTTTTTTTTGTTCTATGGAATTTTCCTGGGCTTCGGGCGCTGCCAGGATCTTGCATTTGTCAGAAGCAACATTGCATGAGAGCCTGAACAGCTACTCATTGCAAAACATGTGCTGCGTGCTGCTGACTAATTTCCTTTGGTGTATAATTGAGGGATGACTCAAAGCTCAGTTTTGGCCACCTCCTTGCAGTGCTGAGCAAAGTTGAGCTTGGGTTGGAATCACCATCAAAGCGAGCAGGATACCTCCAGTCTGTCCCATTTACCATGCACAGTAGGGTTTGGGGCAGAGAGGAAATTGTTCTCCACAATTCTCCTTATGGCTAGGATGAGTCAGGGGATGTGCTTTTGGCGATCAGAGGGGCACGTGGCCACTTTTGTATGCTAATAGGAGGCAAGGTCTCTTGCTGGGAATTGACATTTCCCTCTATTCTTAGTGAATGATTTCAAGACTCAGAGAGCTGAGTTTCTTGCTTGCTATGAATAGTACAGGGGACCGGTCTTATCTGGCAGGCAAGTTTTTTAGATTTTTTTTAGTCACCTAAGAATGAAACTTTCCAAAAAGAAAAAAAAATGAAAGTGCTGCATGTCACACCTTATTTCTCTTGCCCTCTTCTTTCTGTGACCTTTTGAATCATTTCCCTGCCTTCTTTCATCTCCCTCCTCCTCTCCTCTCTCCTGTCTCTCTCTCTCTCTCTCTCCCTTCTCTCTCTCTCAATCAACTTTGGAAGTCAGGACTACTCTAGGATAGAATATCTCAGCGTGCAGATGGACTACATAAGCTTCTTGGAGGCACAAAGAAATGGATAGCAAGAAAAAACATTCCTGTGCTCATTCCCCATTGTTGGGTCATGTTGCCATGTTGGCTGGCAGAATCAATGGATTGCTCAAGAAAACCAAGATTGAAACCTGGAACCATTGCTATATGTGAGTGTTTTGAACCAGGTGGCTGATCGATTATATGCTTTGCTATTTTTTTTCCTTTACTACCAGTAGATAACGTGTTTCTAAATTTATGTTTGCCTATTGATGCAAAGGACTAGGGCTGCAGTCCATTGGCAGAACACGCTTTTAGCTTTACTATATCTCAGATTTTATCAGTGTTGTCTCTAGTTAAAAGGATTGGAGACAGGAGATTTTTTTTTGCTGGTTGGAATACATATGTTACATGCACTTGCTGCCTGTCTAGTCTCCGCTGAATGACCGAAAGCAGGTTTCTGGTTTTCCATTATTTGATCCACTTGATGTTGTGCATGAGTAACTTTCCTTGGTCTTGATCAGGCAGTGAGTCTCAGGATGGTGATATCTATCTCACTGCTGAATAACAGAGTTAGAAGGGACCTTGGAGGTCTTCTACTCCAACCCCCTGCTCAGGTAGGAAACCCTATGCCATTTCAGTAAATAGTTATCCAATCTCTTCTTAAAAACCTCCAGTGTTAGAGCACCAACAACTTCTGGAAGCAAGTCACTCAACTGATTAATTGTTTTCACTGTCGGGAAATTTTTCCTTACTTCTAGGTTGGTTGTCTCCCTAATTAGTTTCCATCCATTGCTTTTTGTTCTGCCTTCAGGTTCTTTGGAGAATAGGTTGACCCCACCCCTTCTTTATAGCAGCCTCTGAGATATTGGAACACTACTATCGTATCATACCTAGTCCTTCTTTCCATTAGACTATACAGTAGACATACCCAATTCCTACAACCTTTATTCATATATTTTAACCTCCAGTCCCCTAATCATCTTCAATGCTCTTTTCTGCACTCTTCACACTTTGCTTTTCTGAAGTCCACTATGGGCCAAGTTGCCTCTGGGAGATTTGGCCCTAACACTGAAGCTTGCTTTTGGATCCATCATTAAGCTTTTCCCTCAGCCTTAATATTCTAACTCTTCATTGGGAATTATAGTGTATGAAAGGAAAAAACAATAAATCCAGAATTTAGAGCACCTGGCAAATGAAAGAAATCTGAATTGAAATTCACGATATTTAGACTTTTGGAATCTACTGCCTTCCAGATCTGTTAGATACAAGTTCCCTCATCCTCATCCATTTGGGAGTACAATAGGTAGTTTTAAGAAAATAAGAATTATTCTGCTTGTGAGTTTATATAGTTTTATTTTATATTCTGTAAGTTTTTAGATTCTCTCTCTCTCTCTCTCTCTAACAGCAGAGAGATTTCTCTTGCATCTGTTCCTCTTGTGAGACTTCTTTGTTGCTTCCATTTAATTCAAAAGGATCCAGTCTCTACAACTTCGAGTCAATTTATTACATTATTAAAATGTACAGATGCAGGCATATATGTATCGGCCCACAAGAGGCAAGGATTATTGTACTAATCGTTCAAGAGAATACTGTTATTGGATTGATTGGGAACAGAAAGGGTTTTCCTGTGTGAGTAGGTGTGGAATTGAGAACCTGTTATGAAACTGGATTCAAGGCAACTTCTTGCATCACGGATTGGCAAGAAAGGATAGGGACACAATTTAAGCAGCCTCATTATGTTACAGCTAGGAGTATGTGCTAAGTTCTGCAATTTGTACAGTACAAACAGTTCATACTGGATTTATTATATATTTTTCTTTCCCACTCTGCTTCTGGGGACAAGGATGGAGTACCTGTGCTTGGAAAAGGAGAACATAAAAAGAAATATTTTCACTTTAAAAATGAAATGAAATGCCTCTTTTCTAACCTTTTTGTACTGATCCGGGTCTGGCATCAAAAGCAAATGCCTAGTTCTCAAGAGCTTGTTGGTCTTTTCATGAAATCTGCTGAACTGCCATCACTAGGAAGGAGGTGGAAGAGGAAGATAAGACCAAAAAAAGAAATAAATTAAAAAATTGGGAGAATTGCTTTGGGTAAATTGCTGACACTTCGACTCAGAGAGCAGAATGAATTGGAAATGGACACTTCATTGGCGTGTTTTTTTCCTTCCCTTCCTTTCATTTGCCTGCAGCTGATTCAAGAGTCTTCCAGTAGCAGACGAAAGAAAGCTGCAGCATTCCTGACTGCACATGGATTAGATGCTTGGGATGATTTTAGCCACGACCTTGTTGAGGACTATATGAGATTTCGGTAGTATGGTCCCAGTGGTAAGTTAAACATACTCTTCCTTTAACCCTTTATTTATAGTGGTTCTCAATCTTGGATCTATGGACCGGTGGGGGGTGTTGTCAGAGGGGGTCGGCAGAGGCTTGAAGAAATGTTATGGTTTAATGCTTGAGTTAAGTCTTGGTGGTCCTTAGCCATGGACCATGGCCACAAAAGGTATTTAAAGGGTGTTCCTGGTGAAGAAAAGGTTGAGAACCACTGCTTTATTGTATTATGTTTTTAACGTGTTTCGCTTATCTAGGCCATTTTATTACTAATCCCATTTTAGAGCTAAAGAACTGAGGGTATGTAAGATCACTGTCCAACTGAACATTCTTCCTCCTTAGCCAAGTTGGAGGAGGGATACTCCAAGCCCAGATTGGGGAAAAATAAGTACTAGTTCAGAAACCTCTTAAATCATTCTTAATTCACCTTATCCCATGATTTGCCTTTAGGTTGATCGTGCCTTTTTCATTCCATCTAGAATAGGAAATTGTCTCTTGGAACCATTATAGTGCGATACGATTATGAATGTTTACTGTCCTTTGTAAATAAAAATAGTATAACTGTCTAATTCACAAAAGACAACTCTGGGCAATGTACAGTCTTCATAGATTACTACTGCCATCGTAACCCCGTCTGTATTTTCATTCCTGTATCGCATATGGATTAGGGGTGTGATGCTAAGAGATGGTGACTAGTTGAAGACTAGCTGGCGAGTTCAGGGCAAAGATAAGGTTTGCATTTGAAGAACAACACACTTATTTACTTTGTGATAATTGATATTATAGTTTCATTCTCAGAATTTCCAGGGAGAAAGAGACAAAGCCAAATCATTTATTTAGATTTAATATTTCTTAACTGTCCGTCTCCTTGGAGAGGGACTCTGTGCGTTGTCCACATGAATTATCTGAATTCTTGTAAGGCATTTTAATTTGCTTTTGGTTTGTATCGTACCTTCTGGCCTGCATCAGCTTATATCACAGAAAACAATTTTGCTTGAGACCTGCCCCACTCTCTATAATTTACTTACTGTTCCATGTGATGGTGGACATTTTAAGATATGTTGCCTAGTCTCTGTAATTGCTTCAGAAAAGAAATGGACCAAAATTCTTTGCCAAAATTCTCCCGTCACAGTTTTGTGATCCTAGAAGAGTCTTTGGCAGTGGCCTACCTACCCAGTCAAATATTTGTGGGAATAAGTGGCCAAATATTTGAATTGGCATTTCGATTGACATTAAATACTTGGCAATCTTAAGATTTTTTGGGGTGGGGGGAATTTGAGAATTTACAGGTGATTCATTCGGAAGAAGACAGATGGTTAGCTGGTTTGCAGTGAAGTTTAGTCATGGATTGTATTTGATAGCTGGCATTCTGACAGTTAATTGTATACAATCAGGGATATTTGATCAAAGAGAGATGAGAATACCCCTGGCATATATTGGGGGGGGGGGAATACTAATGCAAAATGATTCAGTGGAACATGACTCTTATCAGAAAACACCCTTTTACTGGAAGACAAACTGGTGAAGTTACTCCCTGTAATTTCATACTTATAACATGGACTCACCTCAGACACACAACCTAGATGTTTCTTATATCTCCCTCTATTTTGTGTGTGTATTGTTGTTGTGAGGACTTGGGCATTATTCCAAACAAAATTGTGGTCTGCAGCCTCCCAACTTGTTCCAGAAGTGACTACCCAGGTGTGGAATGCTTGTATATATGAATAAAGATCAATCTGGAAGGAAATGCTTTGGTTTTTACAAGAAAGTTTCCTATTTACTTTTAGTCAAGGAATCATTAAACCAGAATCTCCAAATTATAAAATCAAGTAGAGCCGGAATGTCCACCACATTCCCAGGGGATATCTTTGGAAATTTTGGTGCTCCTGAGTACCATTTTGATTGGACATTTCTACTTCTAAATTGCAATGAAATGGGTTCCATATGTAGCACATTGTACATTGTTCAACGAGCAAGGCATGTTGTTGCATTTGCGTGACTGTAGTTTGCTAAGCCTGCTAGTATTATTTTTATTTATTAAGCAAACTTACTTGGCTGCCCATATACCAGAAGGAACTCTGGACAGTGAACAAAAAAAAATCTCAATTCAGTAAAAAGACCATTTGAACCATTCCACTCCTCTTTCAAAAGTAAGAAGAAAGAGGTTGCAGTTATGCGATAGGTTTAATCAAGTCAAGTGGAAGATCATATTCACACAAGATACTGAGCTTTATTAATTTTAACTATGGTTAGAGGTAAGAATTGTTGTTTTTTAGCTTGTTTGTGTGAACATCCCATTTAGTTTATGGTTAGATACACTATATAAATTAAGAACATGGTTTCATTTTGGAATCGGGTGATGTATATTATGTGAATGCAGCCAATGTCTGTGAATCTTTTGGATTATTATGAATCTCAGTAATATGATTTTTTACATCTATGCTATGCTACTGTTTCATGTTGTTGGGTTGGTTTTATTCTTTTTTGCCACAATTGTTGAGCAAATCATTGCAGTTGTTAAGTGAATCATATGGTCGTTAAGTGAATCCATCTCCCCTTATTGTCTTGGCTTGTTGGAAATTGGCTTGGAAGGTAACCAATGGTGATCATATGACCCCGGGATAGTCCAGCTGTCAGAAATACATGCCAGTTTGGCGTATGTCTGAATTTTGATCGTGTGACCACAGGGATTCTTCAGTAGTTTTTATGTGTGAATATTGGTGGTGTTACTTTTTTTCAGTGCTGTTGTAACTTTGAACGGCCACCGAACGAATGGTTGCAAGTTGAGGACGACCTATATCAATTTGAAGCTAACTTCAGCAGCAAAATCGAGTGGTTTAGGAAATTCCAAATAGATTTGGAAATCATTCTTTGGAGTTCCACTTGTCCTGAAATCCAAAGCGAAAACCACACCCAACTTTCCTTTTCTTCCTCCCACATCCTGGGATAATGGCTGCTTCCAGAGGAGTGTAACCATGTCTGATGATAAATATCACACACTGCTAGCTATTTTTGCCGCTGTTTTTTTTTAAAGTTGTCAAATTCCTCTATCACTGCAATTTGAAGCTGGTTTATTCAGGAGATGAGTACAATTACAGACATGTTTATTCAGAAATAGCCCATTGAGCTCATTAAGACTTATTCCCAGATCACTCTCTGGAGGAATGCAATCTTTTCTATGGAACTTACTAGGATTTAATTTTAAGCAGACTTCTTCCTTAAGATTCCAGTATGAGTGCTCTCTGTATATTCCATATGTGGCAAAGAAGGCTAATCCTATTATGTCCTGAGGAGTCAAGTCTTAATCCCATCACCCTGGAGCTGGAGGTCTTTTGTCTTGTAGATGGGCTGGCCCAAGTCTTTTTTAAAGTGCACCAAAGTATCTGCTGGGGGCAGGGAGCTGAAGCCCTGAGTTTCTGTCTCCCTTAACATTTCTATTTCTCTTTTAGGGAAAATATAATATTCTGCCTTTTTAAAAAAATATTTCCTGAAATATTTCATTCCTCTGGGAGAGGGGTGGGTGCTAACTTTCTACACACACCTGCCCCAAAGGTGCTGTTCCAAAACGCAACAGGACTTCCTTGTTTTTTTCCTTGAAAACATTTCGCTTCTCATCTGAGAAACTTTTCCAGTTCTGATAAGAGTTTTTTAAAGGTGATAAGTTCTGAAGAAGTTTCTCAGATGAGAAGCAAAACGTTTTCAAGGAAACATTTCAAGAAAGACCTATTACCTTTTGGGAAAGCACCTCTGGGGCCACTATGACCTGGATGACAGAAAATTTCCATAGACTTTGACAAGCATGCAGTTCAGCAGTGAAGCCTCTCAGTTCTGTCTAGAATTGAACCCGGGACCATTTCATACAAAGTAGCTGCTGCCCCGTTGAGCTATTAAAATTAAAACTGACTTTTTAATTGCCTGAAGTTTACAATAAGCAGTCACAGAGGCATAAGCCCAAGGATGTTTCCTGTACAGGTAGTCCTCGACTTACGACCCAAATTGAGCCCCACATTTCTGTTGCTAAACAAGACAATTAAGTGAATTTTGCCCCATTTTACGAACATTGTTGCTGTAGTTGTTAAGTGAATCCCTGCGGTTGTTAAATATAACATGGTTGTTAAGTGAATCTACTTTCCCCATTGACTTCGCTTGTCAGAAGATCTCAAAAGGGGATCACATGATCCCAAGACACTGCAACCTTCATAAATAGAAGCCAGTTGCCAAGGATCCAAATTTTGATCACATGACCATGGGGATGCAGCAATGGTTGTCAGTGTGAAAAAATGGTCATAAATTACTTCTTTTCAATGCCATTGTAAGTTTAAATTGTCACTAAACAAATGGTTATAAGTCAAGAACAACCTGTAGCAGACTGGTCGAGTCTTTATAGCATTAATACAAGGTGAAATAAGTCATTCATAAGATTAACTGGGAGAAATTTTATCAACAAAACTTGCCAATAAACTATATAAAGTCCTCAAATGTACCTGCCACGTTTTAGTTTTTGAAAGACATGGGAGTCAATATAGAGTCACTTTATGGTGGTGCTTGTGGGGGTGGGTACACCCCAAATAAAAAGGGGGGAGGGGGGAGATAAATATGTTGCTCGAATCCATCAAAGGTAAAAGTGAGGATGGAGAAACAGGATCTGTTTTTACCTGGGACTTTTTGTTTTCCCCTTAAATCTTTCAGTCCAGCTGCTTCGTCAATTCCAAGAGAAATGCGGTTTGCTCTTATCTTAGGGAACAGAGGAAGTGCTCCAGTTTTACAGCTTTGTGATTTATAACTGTCAGATTTTTGCAAACAACAAATAATCTGGCATCAGATTTCTCCCAGCTGAGACCAGTGGGTCTTAATTGTTGAGAAAAGCCAAAGCTGGACCACATCAAAGAAAAAAGGCAACTCTATCTGCAGCTAATTGCCACCCATCCACCTGCGTGGTGGGGGAGAAACAGCTCTGGGGATTGGTTTACTGCAGTGGCTTTATAGTATTAATTCTTCTCAGCAAATGAGAGCTAACCGTGATCATTCTGGATTTGCTGGATTTGGCACACAAAATCGCATTAAAGGGGAAATATTGTTTTCTGTCAGAGGTGTCAATGCGTTCCCACCAAAGAACAGACATGAATCTGATCTCATCCCTCAGGTGTGGTCTGGGTTCTTGCAATAGACTCAACATTAGAGAAACATTGACATAATGTAATTTCTAGGTTCATACATTGAATCATGAACTTTGCCACCCTATTCCCATCATGAATTCCAAAAGCTGGATTTTCTCCATATATGAAACCATTGAAAAACCCTAGTTATGAAAAAAAAAAAACAATAAAACTTATACAAGTGTATAAATGCAGCTGTAGATCTTAAATATGCAAAATTTGATTAAAATTAATCACGAAGAAATTTTTTTTAAACTTTTTTCTTGGTCTTTTACAATCCCTAGTGGCCTAGTCTCTTGGATTGGTTGATGTCAGTCAGGAAAACGAGTTAGCATGTATGAATCCCGAGCTTTAGTGTAACCTTTTTAAAAGAAGAAACCAATGCAGCTGCTATAATAAAATAAAATATATGATAAAATAAAATACTATTTCCCGGCTGTTTTGGATACAAATTCTGTAAGTCCCAGGCAGCAGCTGCAAAGAGCTTACCTGGAAGAATATCAGATTAGGAAGAGGTTTGTTTATTTATTATTTATTTAATTTATGTGCTGCCCAGCTCCCTGATAAGGCTTACAAACCGTGAAAATAAAAAATGTAAAAAACTATGCAAAAAAAAAATAGAACCAATGAGACGGACGACATGGGTATGAGAATTTCTTACCCAATGAACCACCTCCAGTGGTGAGCAATCCTCTCAGCAAAACCAAATTTTGATATTCTTCTGGGAAGGCCAAAATGATGGGAACAGTTTTCACCTCCAGTTGGAGGCCACAATGGAAAAGGTTCTTCTCCTTGAATCTGCCTATTGGAATTTCTAAGCAAATGGGGTAGGGGCAGGCTTTTCCGCCGGACCAAGTGGGGTCAATTAGTTCCATTAGTCTCCTTAGATACCCTGGACCTATGTCACATCGGGCTTTTAGGATAATAAGTCTTTCATAAGCTGCTTAGAGTCACTTGGTTGAGTTGGGCTGCTATAAGAATTGAATTGAGTTGAATTGAATTGAATAAATAACCAACCAACCCCTTGAATTGGACCAGGAAGCAAACTGGTAACCAATGCAGTTCATGAAAGAGTGGGGTTTATATGTCTCATCCTAGGGCCCCCCAGAATTGTGCACAATGCTTCATTCTGCACCAGCCGTAGTAATCGCATAGCACTTAGACTTATACACTGCTTCATCGTGCTTTACAGCCTTTCCTATGTGGTTTACAGAGTCAGCATATTAACCCCCCCCCCCAACAATCTGGGTCCTCATTTTACCGAGTCAGCCTTGAGCCCGTCAGGATCAAAGGAATCGAACTCCCTGACAGTATGAACAGAGCTTGCCTGCAACACTGTATTCTAACCACGGTGCCACTATGGTTCTTCTAACAGGTTGTACAATGATAATGACTCTGAGAATCTTATAAAGTCAGTAATTAGTTTTTCCCAAATTCTGGGGAAACTCAGATGGTAGCCCTTTGAGATCTGTGCTATTCAGTATGAAAGCTGTGTCTTGTCAGGTTATCAGGTCGTTGAGCTCATAGAAGTTGGAGGCTGGAAGCAAATGGCAAAGCATGCATTGTTATCACAAAAATTTCAAATTACAGTAGGTGTTTGTGTCGGATAATGAGGTGCAAGAATATGAAGATGAAATTTGTTGTCATTTTTGATCTGTGGCATAAAAACTTAAGCATAAGACATTCAGGAGTGTCTACTTCAAAAGGGCTGGTGTGACTGGGTGAGTGAAGCCCCAACCCTTTTGACATGTGCACGGTGCATGTGACACATTTCAAAAGAAGGTACGGCTTTGATCTGGTTGTACCTGTCCTTTTTGAAGCCATTGACCATCATTGCAACTGTCTCTAGAGATAGACATGCCATTGGCCTCTGCCTAAAACCAATTCTTTCTCCAAGCTCAATTCTTACTCTCTCGAGCAAGAAACTAAGAGAATGGGAACAGAGTGACAAGAATTTCAGCAGTTGAACTCTTCCCTTTTCAAACCTACTAGCTTATCCCGCTAGTACCTTAACAGAGATGTTCTTAGTTTACTTTTAACGACAAGGAAGCAATTATTTTCAGTGATAACAGAGGAATTGCAGGTAACTGTTTACAAAACAGATTCCTGAATTCTTATCAGCTTGTGAGCCATTTCATTAGAAGTGTCCAACTTTGACAACTTTAAGACATATGGGCTTCAACTCTCAGAATTCCTCAGCCAGCCATGCATTATATCTCTGTAGCTGTTTAACAGCACAGCCTACCTGGATTTTCTTAAGTCCGAGAGTGCCAAAACCAGCAGTGAGGAAGGATGTGTGTGATAAAATAACAGAGGACAAGCATAAAATGTATTCTGTTTGAATTCAACCCAAATGTTTCATCTTCCCCACTGTTAAGTCTTCATCTCAACGTAACTGGACCTTCATCAGGCTTTTTAAAGGATTGTACCCCTTAGCATATTAATGTTTTTACAGAACTTCCCCCCCAGACTGCTAAGTAATGATTACCATGCATCTCTCTCTAGTCTATCGACCTGAAATACACAATAGGGGAGAAATCACAAAAAAACTTTGTCCAAGGTGCTGATATCAACAAGGGCTTTGGAAAGTAGATTTGGATGAACTCAGGCCTTGTCCTCACTTCTTCAGGTGGAAGAGGGAAAAAAGTCAACCAAGTGCTGGAGAAGTGCTGTTGTTTGAGCAATATGGGACAGTAAGAAAGTATTCATAACCAAAGCTACTACCAGCCCTCTTTCTTTCTGTAAACATGCCATCACAAGCTTCTACTGGAGAACATGATAAATCTTGTTGCCAAAATACCATGCTAGAGAAAAATGCATTAGATTGGAGGGAAGGTATGTTTGGTTTTTGTGGATTCACCAAAACAATACGTGGGGGCGGATATGTGTATGTGTGTGCATTCCAGTACAGGCAAGCGCGTCTGGTTTATGTGTGTAACATCTGCATTCTTGTCATTGAAGTGTGTTTTACCCTTGCCCAATTTCTTTTGAGGCTTCTTATTTGGCAAAGGAGAGGGTTCTATCAGCACCTTTAGGAAGTGTAAAATTCCTTGGCCTGTTGTCATGGGTCTTGGATTCTCCACCATCATTTGTTCTGCTGCACGTGCAAAGCATGTGATGCAACACCTGGAAAAATACAGCATACTTCACTTAATCCTCCAGGGAAGGATTGAAGGCAAATGAGATCCAGGCAGAAGAAGAACATCATGGCTTCAAAATCTAACAGACTGGTTTGGACAAAACTCAGCAGCATGTGCGGCTGTTGATAAAAATAGGATTGCCAACATCCAACGATAGATATGGAAGAGGAAGTGGAAGTAGAGGAGGAGGAGGAGGAGGAGGAGGAGAATGACGACTTGCAAAGCATCTATATATTTATTTATTGAATTTATATAGTTACCCATCACAGAGCCCTTGGCACTCTCTGAGCTTGGTTGTTTCCTTGCAAACATTTCATGACCTAAATCAGGTAACATCATTAGAACACCTGCTTTACATCGATGCTGGCTGCAGAATTCTGAGAGTTGAAGTCCACCCATCCTAAAAATGCCAGGTTGAGAGACTCTGGTGTAGACAGTCATCTATTGTTGCTCAGAACAAATTGGAGATCAGCTAAGATAGAGGCAGTCATCCAACTTTGATTCCATCTTTTCTGATATTCCATAAAGGTGTTTAATTAATCAGTAATAAGGCCCGGAAAGTGGTATATTAGAGAAGTAGAGGCAGGAGACTGAAAGATAAATTGTCAGTGGTGGCATTTTCTACTTAAGGCCAAACTGCATGTGTGTGCCTTGCCAAGATATTTATCGATAGGTGGAGGAAACAACCCTTTTGATGTCTGAATATAGGAAGGATGAATAGGAGCATCAATAAAAATATGTAGGAATATAGGAAGGCATGAAGGGATTAGCCTTCCTTTTAAACTTCGTTATTTCATCCATACTATTAGCCAAAGAAGATTCAATGCAGTGTGCTTGGCTTCCTCTTTCTGGAAATGTTCCATTTTAGGGGTTTTCCTTTCCCTCTGTCCAAGCATTATGCACGCAAGATTTGCCTTTCTATTTTGTTCATGTTCTACACATTTATACTTCCCTGATATTTTGAGCATAGCAGATTAGGTGCACTGCCACATTGGCCTCCAAGGTTGTGTCTCATTTAATGTGGTAACCCAATGGGGGACAATGAAGTGTTAAGGAGGTAGTATGAATGAGGCTTCAACATTTATAATGTGACAATTCACATGACTAATGTCTATGGAGATTCTCAATCATCCAGGTCATGGTTGTGCCAAAGGTGCTTTTGCAACTGGACTTTCTTGGGTTGTTGTTTTTTCCTCAAAAACATTTTGTGTCTCATCCAAGAAGTTTCTTAAATTCTGAACTGAAGAAGCTTCTTGGATGAGACATGAAATGCTTTGATTTCAAATGTTTTAAGGAAAAAAACGAAGTCTAGTTGCCTTTTGAAAAAGCACCTTTGGGACAATTCACAGGACCATGTGTTCTCCAAATGAAAAGGTAAAGGAAAGGTAATGAAATGTTTGGATTTTCGTATACCAGTTTGAATTTTGAAATGCTCGTATTGATTAGCCAAAACAACAATGCTCATGTTCAATACTGGAAAATTTGAGAGTGTTAGAATTGCTGAAAAGAGCAAGAAGCCAACTATAGGAAGCGATCCTAATCATAGATGCTAAAGAAAAGCATGGCAGGAAGCAATCTTGGGCTTTAGTGTACTTGAGCTGCTACAGGCCAAATGCTGTTATGCTGTGGCCTACACAGCTCATCCAGCATGAACTGGGCTATTTATACTGAGGTTACTATACTTTCCTCACAGTCTGCCAGATCTTTGGGCTTCAGCTATAGGATACTTGTGCTCCTGAAGATCTGTCAGGACTTATCTTTCCCAACTGAGTTAGCAAATATATTACAGATCAGAGTGAGCGTTCTATAACAACCCTGGATAATGCTGTGCAGTGGTATTAGATTAGATTTGAGATCAAGCTTGAAGGACAAGTTGGGTTTGTACAATAAACCAAATCAATTACAGATCTTGCTGTTCCATCTCTGCAACATGAGCACCTTGCTGAGTTTTGAAACTTGGTTATTTTATTTTGTGGATTAGCCATATATGAGAACCCAGCCTGTCTGGTTAGTTCATTGACTAATGGAACCCAGAAAATTTGATTAGTTCCATTGTTCAGGTTACGCATGCTTAGGTGAAAACATCCATTAGCATTTTGGAAAGTAGATGATACTAAGGAAAAATGATTCATTCATTATGATGGATCAGTGATTGAGTAATATAAGGGAATTTAATTTATGCATAAAAATCTCTGTGCAACATTATTTAGATGTATCATTTAATTTATGCATAAAAATAATGTGCAACATTATTTAGATGTATCATGTGACCTGATTCACATGTTGCAGTAAGTAATGGTTTGTTTGATCATGCTTTGTTGAATAAGCCGCAATTAACTTGTTCTCATATGGTGCACAGAGCTTGTCTCAGGAGGCTGTGAGTTCAGGAGGCTCCTAGGTAGAGGCAGATATTTCTCTCTTTGGGCCCAGTGAAAAAAAAACCTATGCATTAGCAACAGGAAGGGCATCCAGCCAGTAAACACTCAGCTCCATTCAGTTGCCCAGACTCCACCCCACAAGGGATTATGGGGTTGTTAAAAGAGGATGATTATGATATGGTGCATAAAGTTTACAGAATAAAAGAGGCCAGACTACCCTCTCAATGTGTAGGCCTCAGTTCCCAGAATTCTTAGTCTCAGCTGTGTTGAATGGGGAATTCTGGGAGGAGCAATCCACTTTTTAAAAAAAGTTTTATTTGTTATATTAGTATATATAAAAATTCCACTTCAATCAAACCATGTGTTGTTTGGGTACAGTTATTTGTAGGCAATCATAAGGTGTTTACAATAATATATCTCACAATAATATAAATACTGTAGTAATGGTCATATTTTGTTTGTCCATTTTAACAAATTTCCATTTTAACATTTATCCTTTTTATGTCCCTTTCTTTCTAACTTCTGTTTTTATTGTCTAGCCATAGATAAAATGAGTGCCATGTCAAAAAGTATTTAGTTTCTTCTTTTTCCTTAATAGTAAGCATTAGTCTGTCCATTTCTGCACATTCTAATATTTTCTTAATTACCTTCTCATCTGCCAGGATCTCCTCACACCTCCATTGTTGAGCATGTACAATTCTAGCTGCAGCTAATACACGTAAAATCTAGTATATAGTCTCTATCATATTTTTCTGGTAGAATCCACTTCTGAAAGACACCCCCCACGGAGAAAGTCTGCAATTGAACCTAAACCAATCACAATATAAATTTGCATCTGGACTCAAAGATAGTTACACAGAGGTGAAAGAAAAAGACTGTTTTTCGATTCTGTGTTTCTAGGCATGCAACTGATCAACTCCTGTTTGTAGCAATTGGTTGTTCCATGCAAGGCATATGGAAGCTCACACGAAACCCATCAGGGAGCCATGCAAGGCCTTCCAGAGCTTTTGGGCAGGAAAGACAGAAGCAGTGACCTCTTTTTTTAAGTAGCAGCTGGTTACAAGACCCAGGAACTGAATTGGAAATGTTGAAGAATTAAGTTGCACACAATACTGAATAGGGAAGCGGAGAGGGAAGTATGTGTGTTTCGGGTGCATGAGCAAGCGATTATGTGAGTGGGAGGTTAATTAAGTTGGCAAGTGTAGGAGAAGCAGACACTTGGTTGAACAGTTGGCGAACATGAATTCAGAAATGGGCCAACTTCATTAGCAACCATCCTGGTTCCCTCACAAAGTGATACAGGGGGAAGAATTGGGAGGAATTGGAAACCTTTTTTGTGGGGGGAACAACAAGGCTGCCTGGGTGCAACCACCAGGCTTCCCTCCCTCTAGCAGGGAAGGGAAGGGACTGTGGAAGGAGGGAGGAGGGTTAAGCTTTTACTCCCTGTAACCCTTGTTCCTCATGAAAATTAGAACCTGAAAGGAGTGTTACATTAAAAAAAAAAAAGAACTAGGTGTGGTTGTTACCTGTACAATAAACCTAACGGCTGGTTTGTCCCCAAGAGGCATCCAGAATTACACTTAAATCTGGCGCCTTTTAATTCCATGGTATCTGTTTGGATGCCTTTGTTCTTTCTTCATTTTAAATTAGTTTTCATCCACCACGCTCATTTGTTTTAGACACATCCTAACCCAAGGGAACTATCTAGCAGTGAGACATGATGACATGATGCATTTATTCCTGGTAAAGTATCACCAATTGAAATGTGATAATATTTCAGTTCGTAAGATAGAATTAATTACTACCCCTCCTTTTTTAAAAAAAATATGACTAAAGTTTAGCATGTAGCTGTAGTTTAGCTGAAAAATTGTTTACATGGTCCAATTGGGCCGTAGACATCTTTCTTCAAGAAAAAAAGTTATTGGTGTCAAAGCAGAAATAACAGTTGATTGAGTCTGGAAAAAAAAATGGCAAGTTGTGTGGTTGAGGGAGAGAGATATATTATATTCACACAGCACTTTATAAGATTGAGACAATTTACTGGCCGAAAAAATATTCAGAAGAGTTGGGTTTTCACAGTTGGTACAGGTGAAACTTGAAAAATTAGAATATCGTGCAAAAGTTTATTTATTTCAGTAATGCAACTTAAAAGGTGAACCTAGTATATGAGATAAGACACGTTAAGACCCTCTCTAATCAGCCAGTTAAGCCATAACACCTGCAAAGGGCTCCTGAGCCTTTAAATGGTCTCTCAGTCTGGTCCAGTAGGAATCACAATCATGGGAAAGACTGCTGACCTGACAGTTATTGTGCAGAAAACCATCATTGACACCCTCCATAAGGAGGGAAAGCCTCAAAAGATAATTGCAAAAGAAGTTGGTGTTCCCAAATGCTGTTATCAAAGCCCATTAATGAAAGTTATGTGGAAGGGAAAAATGTAGAAGAAAAAGGTGCACAAGCAGCAAGGCTGACCGCAGCCTGGAGAGGATTGTCAGGAAAAGGCATTCAAAAGTGTTGGGGACTTTCACAAGGAGTGGACTGAGGCTGCAGTCAGTGCATCAAGAGCCACCACACACAGACGGATCCTGGACATGGGCTTCAAATGTCGTTTTCCTCTTGTCAAGCCTCTCCTGAACAACAAACAACGTCAGAAGCGTCTTACCTGGGCTAAAGAAAAACAGAACTGGTCTGTTGCTCAGTGGTCCAAAGTCCTCTTTTCTGATGAGAGCAACTTTTGCATCTCATTTGGCAACCAAGGACCCAGGTCTGGAGGGAAGAATAAAGAGGCACACACTGCAAGATGCTTGAAGTCTAGTGTGAAGTTTCCACAGTCTGTGTTGATTTGGGAGCCATGTCATCTGCTGGTGTTGGTCCACTGTGCTTCATTAAGTCCAGGGCCAATGCAACCGTCTACCAGGAGATTTTGGAGCACTTCATGCTTCCTTCCACAATCAAGCTTTATGGGGATGCTGCCTCATTTCCAGCAGGACTTGGCACCTGCCCACACTGCCAAAAGCACCAAAGCCTGGTTCAATGACCGTGGGATTACTGTGCTTGATTGGCCAGAAAACTCGCCTGACCTGAACCCCATGGGTCTATGGGGCTTTGCCAAGATCTATGGCAAAGATCTATGGGGCATTGCCAAGAGAAGGATGAGAGACATGAGACCGAACAATGCAGAAGAGCTGAAGGCCGCTATTGAAGCATCCTGGTCTTCCATAACCCTCAGCAGGCCACAGGCTGATAGCTTCACTGCCACGCCGCACTGAGGCAGTCATTGCTGCAAAAGGGGCCCAAACCAAGTCCTGAGTACATATGCATGCTTATACTTTTCAGAGGTCCGATATGTTTACGTACAATCCTTGTTTTCTTGATTACATGTAAATGTTCTAATATTCTGAGATTGTGGATTTGGGGTTTTCATGAGCTGTAAGCCATCATCCATCACAATTATGACATATCATGGCTTGACTATCTTGCTTTGCATGTAATGAGTCTTATCTCATATATTAGTTTCACCTTTTAAGTTGCATTACTGAAATAAATGAACTTTTGCACAATATTCTAATTATTCGCGTTTCACCTGTAGATTAAAAAACTAACAAGGATTAAGATCTCCAGGTTTAGAAAGTTGGACAAATGGAGCCAGAGTTTTTAACTAACTTGTGTAAGCACAGCCATAAAGAGAGGGAGGAAAAAAGAGAGAATTGCCAAGAGATTCTTGCAAGAGGGAAAACAAATAAAAAATAGTTGTATAAATCATATGGTTTGTTATTGGGCATTAAATAATATTGTGGGAGTATTTGAGCGATGGAGTTTATCCCTTTTTTTTCAGCTGGGTTTTTCATACTTAGAAAGTGAGAGATTGTGTATCTTTTTCAGTGGCTTCTATTCTAAATTGCCCAGGTTGAACAAAAGTAGAGAGCGCTGTGAGGATGAGAAGAAGACACATTTATTTTTCTTTATTTTGCACCTGTTTCCTGTCTTCCTTGGGAATCCTAGAGCTCACTCTGGGGTCTGTGTCCAGAATAGAGGCCATTGGATATCAATCTCTAAGGGTAGCAATGATTTAAGACTATAAGAGTTATGTGCTGGTTTGGTGTAGTGGCCAATGTGCTGGCTTAGAAACCAGGAAACGGTAAATTCTAATCCTGTTTTAGGAATGAAAGCTGGCTGGGTGACTTTACCAATCACCCGGAGATGGCGAGTTCCAGTTCTGCCCTAGGCCTGAAAGCCAGTTAAGTCACTTTGGGCCAATCACCAGGAGACAGTGAGTTCTAGTCCTGCCTTAGACATGAAAAACCATCTGGGAGACTTTGGGCCAATCCCTTTCTCAAAGCACAGCCCACCTCACAGGGTTGTTGTTGTGGGGAAAATAGAAGAAAGAAAGGAGTATTATGTATGTTCTCCACCTTAACTTCCTTATAAAGTAGTCAAGGCAGGATAAAAATTGGATGGATAAATAAGTAAGAGGGATCCCTTTGGATAATATAACTTACATTGAATACTAAACTCTGGAACTATATTCCTACTTATTTTGAAAGTAAAAATCCACTGAACTGACAGCTGGTTTCCACAGCAAACTAGAACAAAATAAATCTGGGGTAACTATATGTGTGGTATATCACACTCTGAGGCAACAGGAATTGTGCTTTGTGAATACAACTATAGGGTTTAACGAATCTATGTAGCCAGCCAGTGAGTAATCTGGGTTGATATTGTCAACCAGTATTGCAAATAGTTTCTTCCATTTTCCAAGTTCCTTGTGATTTCTCATTGGAATTCCTCCTATTTCCTCCTCAAGAATTCAGTGTCTTATTTTTCCTACCATACTCTCAGTTTTGATGTGGAAACAGATGCCAAGGTTTGAATACCTGTTTAAATAGGTGAAGATTTTCTTTAGAATGGGAGAGAACTTCCAGCACTAGGTGTGCTTAATGCTTAGTTGTTGTTTGCTGCTTTATTTGGAACATCAAGGTTATAGTCCTGTAGACACTAGTGTTCTGCAATTGATCTATTGTTTTAGCATTATTGCTACAACTTCCTGCTGTTTGATTGTGTTATTAAGTTATGTACACTACGTATTGGAGCGAAAGACTTGGTGAGGGGCGATTTGTGATTTTGAGAAAGCGTGTGTTTTTGGACTTGAAAAACAAGTAGACCTGTTTGTCTCAAGGTTTGGATGCACAAAAATAGTATAGCTTTTTTTTTTTTTTTGTATTTGAGCCAGTGATTTGTTCCTACCTAGTTAGTAAAATCTATGCAAGTCACTTTTTCTCAGCTGCAACTACTTAACAGGATTGTTGCATTGGTGAAATAACATTGAGATTATGTGTCCTGGCCAGAGATCCTTGGAGGTGGGTGGGGGAAAATCACAATGAACTTCATTGGACATTCACTGGATTATGTAAGATTCGTTTTGTTTGCTTAGATCAGTATCTAGTCTAATATTAGTTTCCCAACAGGGCTTAAGCTGTTGTTTCTAGAAGCACAAAGTGCTTTTTCAAGTTCCTGGTTGTATTGACTCTGAAAAAGGATGCTCTATTAAGGTAGGAGAGAAAGTTTATTGGTAAGTGTATCCAGGTCCTTTTTGAAAGTAAGCAAATGGCCATCACTGCATCCTGCATCACGAAATGCTTTTCTTTTTCTTTTAAAACATGCAGTGTTCTGACTCTTATGTAAAGAGGGGGAAAATGCAGCCCCTCCCTTCATTCCAGATACAAAAAGGTTGCTGCAGATTAGGGAAAGGAAATAACTTTGCGAACACTGTGTTCCTTCTAATCTTTATACGACCTGTAGAGGCAGGTGTTTCAAAGGGAAAGAATGGGAGCGAATGCCATGGGTTGCGCAATGGGAGGGGAACATGCTAAACTTATTAAATACAACTCAGCTATCAGAGACACCAGTCGCGTGTTCTTTGCAGGCTTTCCGCATATTCGGGAGAGTAGCGTATGGTCCTTGAGCTACTTTAGGAAGCCTTGTGGCTCGCGTTCGAAAAAAGAGGTGCTTGCGGCATCTCTCACAAAATGGCTGCCATAAGGAGGTTTGCCTATTAATCCAATGGGTGCCATTGTAGATAATTCTGGTCCCCCAAAACCCATTTACTGAAATGAGAATTGGGGAAGCTTCTGATTCTACCCTCACACCCTATGCCACAAGTCCCAACTATTTAAGAAGGCTTCCATGTCTTGTCTTTGCCCCTGCCTCTCCCCCCCCCCTCCCCAAGAAGTTGGAAGTGATGCCTCCCATGTTTTATTTCCCAGGGTTAGGGATCCAGGTTTGAAATGCAAAATTAGCAGGGCCATCACTCCCTGAAAGACGTGCCTGCCGTACTAGATCCGACAAGATAGTGAGTGGAATCTCCAGCTAGAATGGTGGGAGGTGTGAAGAGAGGGGCAAGCTTAGAGTCCTTGCACAGTGAGAAGTGATGCAGGCTCCCTCCCCCCCCCCCCGAATCCCTCTTATCTGGCTGTTCCTGAGAGAATGTAGTTTAAAGTCCAGCAAGATTCTTGCAAATAGGCACTAAATAGCAATAAAGAGGTAACTTTGATCAGCTCAAGAGTGGCGTTCTGGTTCCCAGTGCCTGACAGGTGGGCATGCTGCAAGTCCCTTCCCTGAAATCTTGCCATCAAGTGGGATTTCAGAAACATGCCTTTTCCACAGCTTCCCCTACCACCATATGGAATACCTGCGTTGTCGTCCCCAGTGACTTACCGGCCCCCCACCCTTTTAGCCGTACGGAAAGCCATAAAGACCTAATTTTCCCTCCAGGTGATGGGATAGAATGGGAATATCTGGAGTTGATAGTAGGAGTTCCCTAAGGGATGATTGAGGCACCAGGTTTCAGTTTTGCTTTTTGCTTTTATGATTTACGGTTTTGTAGTTACTCTTTGTTGTTCTGAATTGCCCAGAGCAGTGGTGGGATTCAAAAAATTTTACTACTGGTTCTCTGGACGTGGCTTGGTGGACATGGCGGGGGAAGGATACTTCAAAATCCCTATTCCCTCCCCACCCCACTAACCTGCTTTCCAGCTCCGTTCTCCTGGGCAGGGCAACAAAAGAAGACCCAGCCAATCAGCTGGGACACAATGGGAGGCGGAGAAAAGATGGGGGCGGGGCCAGTAAGCGGTGGTATTTATCAGGTCTCCAAACTACTCAAAATTTCTGCTACTGGTTCTCCAGAACTGGCCAGAACCTGCTGCATACCACCTCTGGCCCAGAATTGTATTTAAGAAGGGTGTCCATACAATAAACAAACATGTGGTTTACATGCATGCGTACAGGCATGGATGTAACCTTTTTCATGAGCTCCTTGGACAAAGCTATTTTTATTTTGGATTGCATGCGTAGCTGTGGAGAGCAGTTGTGAACCCAGGAACAGACACAGTTCTTCTAATCTAAAGGGAAACTAATAGCTGCTACGTGTATGCACACTTGAAATAATTTTGTGTTTTGAATCTGGCTCTCTGCATACCCTGTAGCTTTTCCAATGAATATAAAAGAAAATAGGGAGTATGAAGGAACCAAAGGATCATCAAGGGAAGGGGGCACGCTTATGCCTGTAGTGGATTGTTGTGTCACAAGGTAAACCTTTTTTTCCTTCTTCCAGGCAGGTGTAAAAAAGCTGTTCTGAGTCAGAAAAAAATAGTCAAGTGTATTCTGCCATTTCCTGCATATTTCATGTTTTCTAGCCTGATATAAATACGTTGCTTGCTTTAAAATACTTTAAAAAGCAAAGATATGAAGTATCCTTTCCATTTGTGGTTTTGTCTGGAATACATCCATATCTCAGGTACATGTTTTAATGGTATGCCCCATAGCTGCCTAGGCCAAGGGCAGTTTTACAACCTCTGAGCTTCAACTCCCAGAATTCCTGAACCTGCCACGCCAGCTCAGAAACTCTGGGAATTGAAGTCCAAAGATCTTTAAATTGCCATCGTTGTCCACTCCTGGTCTAGAAGATACACTGCTTTCTCAGCAAAATTGAAATTTTATTTTCCTCCATCATTCTGACCGTAGTATTTTGCCTGATTGTTGTGACTTTTAAATTGTGTATCCCACAAGCAGCACTGACTGTTGCCTCCCTGAGGGGAAACCAAGGTAGAAATGTGGTTGTAGAAAAGGGAACATCATTTGCATGCTTAATGGAAACAGGGGTCCCAGCATGGAGACTGAGTAAACAGCTGGCCCAATGCAGGTGTAAAGTTAACCTCCTTCTCTAAGCCAGCAAAGCCATAGGTTGGGTATATATAAAAATATTCATATTCCACAAAGGATATTAAGAAAGAAATATCCTGCAGGCAGAACAGCACAGTTAACAAGGGTGTGATTAAAACCTTTCTTCTTGACAAACTAGTTGACTGTCTTGTATAAAATAAATACACACGTATAAGTATTTATGTAGAGGTGGGAAGTGCAGGCTGTCAGCTCAATATTCTACTGTATTATCTGTTGAATCAGTGACATTCTGTCTGACTTTTGCAGCATTTTCTGGTTGGTTGGTTGGAGCATCTTTTCTCTAAGAGAGTATCTTTTATAGCAGTGATCCCCAGCCTTTTTTGGACCAGGGACCAGTTTCATGATTATTCATTCTTCCACAGACTGGTACCTTAGTAACGCGAGACTCCACGGCTATCGGGACGACTCTTCGTTCGAAGCCGCCCCCCCCCTTCGACGAAACTAAGGCGCAAGGATTCCTTCAGCACCCAAACGCCGCTTTCCAGCTGAAAACCCGGAAGTGCCATCGAAACAAGATGGCAGCGCCCAAGCTTTGCGGCCCAGTAAAAAATGATCCATAGACTGGTACCGGTCCAGGGACCGGTGGTTGGGGACCCCTGTTATAGAGCATCTTTTCTCTAGGAACTGAAGTTAACCAAATGCTCCTATTTCCCTCCCTCCCTCTCTCCCTTCCTTCCTTCCTTCCTTCTCTTTTTCTTCCCTCTTCTTTCTCCTTTCTTCTTCCTTCCCCTCTTTCCTTATCTTCCCTTCCTTCCTCTTTTTCCATCTTTCCTCTTTTTCTTTGTGTTTCCTCTTTCCCTTTCCTCCTTTCCTGTCCTTTCTTGGATGCTCAAATGCAAAAGGAAACATTTTTCCTTTTGTTTTGTTTTGCTTTTAGTTTGTTTTGCTAAAACTTTTAACAAAAGTTAAAAAACTTTTGCTAAAACGCATCCCAGAGTCCATTTTCTCTGGCAGAGACACCACTGGCCGATCCTTTGTTGTTTCCAGGGTGGCCCTGCGGGTCAGATCTATGCACCCCTGTTCTAGAGAATCATGCTGCTGGTTTCATGATTTAAACAGGGATTCCTGAAATCATCGATCCAGATCCCCTTTAAACAGTGTTTTCCACAGAGCTCTGGGTATTGCCAAATTTTACGCTATTTGTGAGCAAGTCTTAAACCTTTGCAATGGGAAAATTGCATTAAAAAAAGACTTGGGGCAACAAGATTGCTTGTCATGAGAGCTTCTGCATCCCTGAGACTTTGATGGAACTCTTTTGGACAGAATTACAGCCTCAGCACCATCAACAGTCCGAGGCAGAGCAATTTTTAGGGTAGATATAAGGCTATATAATCTTATTTGCGCAGAGATTGATATATGAGTTCTATAAAATTTCCACAGTTGTAGAAATATATACAAATAAATGTTTGAATAAACCTGGAAATGGTTAGGTGGTACCATGACGATACTTGGGCGATCTTTGAAAATTTGAGTGGGGAATTATCCAGAATTTTGAGGTCTTAAAACTTTCCAGATACTTCAGACAGAAATATTGAGAGCAAAACTACTATTACTCAAATTTTGGCAAGCCTCTTGAGAGATTTGTGGACACTCATCAGTAGCATTTCCCTTGTCTTCAGAGTCCTTGGGCAAACCTTCAGAATGTTCTGGGTTCCCTATGAAAGAGAATACAGCAGGGGTCTTCACACTTTTGACAGTTTTAAGACTTGTGGACTTCAACTCCCAGAATTCCTCCTGTAGTCATGTGAGCTCAGGAATTCTGGGAGTTGAAATCCACAAGTTTTAAACTTGCCAAGTTTGAAGACTTGGAATACAGGCAGTCCTTGACTCACAACTATTCATTTAGCAACTGCTCCAAGTTACAACGGCACTGAAAAAAATGACTTGACTTATTGGTTTCCTTGCCAACTGCTTATATGGCATTATTACCAAGTTTTCCCTGACATTCCATTGGAATGTGCCTTCCAATAACTTAAAACCATCATATTGAGGCCTGCTGGAAGGAGAGAGATCAGGTGTGAAGCCAACATTTGGCACAACCTCCTTGCAAGTGCTAGATCTTTCCAATGACCTGTCAATCTTAAGATTGAACAAGCTGATTTCCTTCTCTCTTCATCAATCTCATTGTCTTTCTCTGAATTAGTTGTGGTTTCTCTGAATCTAGTGTGGCATTCAAACCCATACAATACATTCAGCCAGGGAGAGAGCGCACAGGTTGTAAACCACTAACATTGACTCTGATTGAGAACTTACTTCTGGTTCGTGTGGTCTAAAATTACATGTTTACTATTTGGGGCATTATTTTATTAAAAAAGGGAATAGTATTGTTTTCCTAAGAAGGATATGGCATAGATCAGTGTTTTCTCAAGCATTGTAACTTAAAATGGTTGAACTTCCAACTCCCAGAATTCCCCACCCAACTGAGTTGGCTGTAGAATTCTGGGTGTTGAAGTCCACCCATCTTAAAGTTGTAAAGCTCGAGAAAGTCTGGCATAAATAGATACAATGCAGTCATGCTATCAATATGGCATTTAGGATAAACTTTAAGATGACGATTATCTAAGTTTATGCTCCAGCTACTGACGGAGATCCACCTCTGTGGCTTGTTTCAGTTTATAGTGCGAATCCAGATTATTAAGTTATTTTAGGAACACAAATATTAGCCAAACTGAAATAGTTGCAATCAGTCAAAGGCCCTGACAGTTTTCGGACTGTTTAAAGCTATTTGCTGTTTTTACTACCGGGTGGGTGAATAAATCGGTAACTGTCCCGATTCCTCAAAGCCACAAACTGGCTTGGCTTTCGGTGTTTGTGAAGCCCATTGGAAAACAATGAGAAGAATCTTGAAGAGTCAGTCTGTCAGCCGCTATAAGTCAAGGTAACTCCATGCATGAACCACGTTCGCGAGAACCAGAAGGCTCGCATTCAAGATGGTGGACTCTTAGAAGTCCACTGTTGAACACAGAAGTCCAGACGAAACAGGCTTTGCCTTGCGTCAAAAAGGCCCTTTGTTCTTCTTTTCACAGAGTATTTCTTGCTTCCTGGTTTTTGGGTTTTTTTGAAGCATTTTAATAATATGCTCTTTCTTTCTGCTATTCTTACCAAAAGCGGAAGTGAAAGCTGCCTTTGTCTTCTTCAAAGCTGCACTTGGGGACAAGAGAGGAACACATGGGGGGTATTTGGAATTGCTGCAATGCCGAATCACAGTTTAAGGTGAAGCATTGTATCCAAATGTGGCTGAGGTTAGCATTACTTTACAGGCGGGAAGAAACGTACATGCCTGGTTCTCTACAGGTACAAACTTAGCACAACAGTGAAGAGAGTTTTAGAAGAGAGATTCCTTCGAGATGCGTTGGCTAGATTCTCATGAGTAGAAGTTTCTCGGGAGAGGAATGGAGGAAAAGTTACATAGAATAGAATAGAATAGTTGGAAGGGACCTTGGAGGTCTTCTAGCCCAACCCCCTGCCTCGGCAGGAAACCCTACACCACTTCAGACAAATGGTTATCCAACATCTTTTTAAAAACGTCTAGTGTTGGAGCATTTACAACTTCTGGAGGCAAGTTATTCCACTGATCAATTGTTCTAGCTGTCAGGAAATTTCTCTTTAGTTCGAGGTTGCTTCTCTCCTTGATGAGTTTCCACCCGTTGCTTCTTGTCTTGCCTTCTGGTGCTTTGGAGAATAGCTTGACTCCCTCTTCTCTGGGGCAGCCTCTGAGATATTGGAGCACTGCTGTCATGTCCCCCCTCGTCCTTCTTTTCATTAGAGTGACATACCCAGTTCCTTTCTTACTATGTTTTAGCCTCCAGTCCCCTCTAATCATCTTTCTTGCTCTTCTCTGTACTCTTTCTAGAGTCTCCACATCTTTTTTACACCATGGCGACCAAAACTGAATAACTATAATTCTCCTACACATTAACTCTCCTGTAAATTCAGTTTCATTTAGGCATTT
>BHFT01002860.1:87500-107321 GCA_004320025.1 Laticauda laticaudata
GATAGAGTCGTGGGTGCATATCTATCCTCCTGAGCAGCTTTGCCAAGGACTGAGGTGTTCTGAGTATTGTCATCTGAAGACGGTAGTAGCTGGGGCAAAGCTGGATTGAGATCACTTGAAACTGCATTCTTGTTTCATCATAGCTCCAATCTGGGAAGTTGTTTGGACAATGAATTGACTTTTCCAAAGTATTTTCATATCCTAAAACTAGATCTAAATCTTAAATTATGAAACTCTTGCCACATAATATATTTATTAGACGGACAACATGTATTCACATTGGGATATCATTCTTTATAATGTTTTATAATAAACATGCATTGTCGTTCGTGGTGGAAATGTATAGTTGTACACATTTTGCATTCTATATACAATGCAACCTATGGATTTTATGCAGACTTGTATAATATAAGAGGAAAGGTGTCGAGGACTTTGGCCCTTTTTGTAATTAACTCTTTGTACCAGATTACCAAGAAGTCCTTTGAACCTGAGAATAAATATCACAATTTGCCAGAGAAATATGGAAATACCCATAAATTTACACACTGTTTGTTAGAGCAGGGATTGCCAACCTTTTGGACCTCAGGGACCACCAAACTCATAATTTTAAGACCACTAATATGAATTTTGACCGATGGTGGCTTGCTGACGTTGGTGGGAAAGTCGGTCCCATATCCCAGAGCTGCAATAGTCACAGGACTGGCCCTCTGGTCATCCCGGAGCAGCTACTCCTCCACCTGGGTGCACTGGCCTACCATGGAGTGGAGAAGCTGCTCCGGGATGACCAAAGGGCCAGTCCTGTGACCACTGCAGCTCTGGAATATGAGACTGACTTTCCCACCAACGTCAGCAAGCCACCCTGGTGAGGATTTCCCTCCCGCGCCGTTGGTCTTATCTTCCAATTCCAGCTCGCGTGGGTCTACTCAATGTAAGGTTTGCGCTCAGCCGAAGGGTGGAGACCAGCAGGTGGGTGGCCCATGTGGGTGGCGCAGCCTTGTGTTCCCGCGCAGCCTGGATTAATTGCTTTTGGGGGAGACATTTGTCTGCAGAGCACCAAAAATTTCTCAGGGACCACCACAGTGGTCCCTGGCCCACCAATTGGAGACCACTGATTTAGAGCATGATCCTTTGATGTTTAAGGGAAGGAGAAACCCTCAAACATCCCATTGGACATACTTAAAATATTCTTTTGGTTCCTGGCAAGGATTGTATGTGTAGATTTTTATTTGTTTGGTTTGATTCCCTTCTGAATTGATTCTGGATTTGAATTGGTACTATCCGTGCACAGTTCTTGCGTTTCCCAATAAGCTCCTTCGAGTTTGCTCCCTTACTTGAAATGTCTGAATTAGAATTGCTCGCAGAGTAGTTTCTTCTTTCAGCAATTTTCTGCCAAAGTCCCAAAACAAATGCATTAAAAAGAACCCCAGAAATGTTTTTCCCACAATTCCGTTCGCTCCCCACTTTTTCTCTTTTATGCCAGTTCACCAGAAGGCTTGCAAAAAATTAGGAGGGTAAGGAAAGAGCTAACAGGACTCTGATTTATTAAATGAGATGACTGGAAATCAACCACATTCCAGAAGTTACTAGCTTTGTACGGTATGTACAGGGCTGTTTTCTGAGAAAAGGCCAAAGGCCTGCTCTCTGTCGTTCCTTTGTTCAAACTCCAAAGAGTTTCATTAATTCTTTTACAGTGTAATACTACAAAAGTCAACTTCTCTGGAACTTGTTGGGTGTGAACAGCAAGTCATGAGTTCCTCTTTCTTTTTCATGATGGACATTTGGAGTAGGGGAAACTAAAGAGTCAGGCAGAGAATTCATTGAATCCACCTCAGTGGTTTTGGGTTGGCAACGTGCAGGGATTATTTCAGATTAGAGTGGAAGTTAAAATAGCTCAACTGTGGGAAAACTGGGGAGTTGTGTGTCCTCTCTCTATCTGTAACCCCAATTTAGAACATAGAATAATAGAGTTGGAAGGAACCATGGAGGTCTTCTAGTCTAACCCCGTGCGCAAGCAGGAGACCCTAAACAATTTCAGGCAAATGACTGTCCAGTCTCTTCTTGAAAGCCTTCATTGATGGAGTAACCACAACTTCTGAAGACAAGCTATTCCTTTAGTTAATTGTTCTCACTGTTAGGTAATTTCTCCTCAGTTCTATGTTGGTTCTCCCCTTGATTAGTTTCCATCTGTTGCTTCTTGTCTTGCCTTCAGGTGCTTTGGAGAATAGTTTGACCCCCCTCGTCTTTGTAGGAGCCCCTCAAATATTGGAAGACTGCTATCATGTCTCCCCTGGTCCTTCTTTTCTCGAGACTGGCCATATCCAATTATTGCAAGTATTCTTCACACATTTTGTCCTCCAGCCCCTAATCATTCTTGTTGCTCTTCTCTGCCCTCTTTCCAAAGTGTCAATATTTCACAAGGCTCGCTTTCTCGCAGAACTGTCCTGGTCATAAAAGTCATACATAGCATATGAATCAGACACTTTGACCTCATGCTGGCTGGGGGATTCTGGGAGTTGAAGTCCACAAGTCTTAAAGTGTCCAAGGCTAGACCAGCCCTGTGTCAGATTATATAGGGTCATTCTTTGCATACATTTTTTTTTTAAATAAAGGCATTTTAAATGAGAAGGCCATGGTTTTGCCACCCGAAGATTGCCAATGAGAGAATCCAGTTGAGATGGTTTTCTGGAATGGAGAGAGGAGAGACCCAGACCAAACGTCCCCACTGCTTGTGTTATCATTTATCATTCAAAATAATTATTCTTGTCAGATCCTAAATCAGGAAATTAACCCACCGAGATAAATGAATAGGCGACCCCAGTTTCAGAGTGGGTTGTTTGTTTGCTTTAGGAGTAAATTAAGGGGCCGTGAGAGGTGGGTAGAAATTATTCAGTCATTTTGTGAAAAAGGATCTGGGTTCCACTTTTCAATGTATTTTAGCCATCGCTGTCCCAGCCATGGTTGAGATTTACCGGGATGCTAGCCACTGTGCAAACTGGATTTTGCAGAAGGGGTTTTGTGGTTCAGTTGCAACCCAGGCTCTGAGCCACGTTTCCTGCACCAAGAAAATCATTCTGCAATCTGCATTGTCCGTTGTACCGTTGATGAGTACAGTTCTAGGGAAGGGAGAGGCCAGGAGGAGGCAGAGGCCTACCCGCTGCTTAGTGCTGCTCTCCAAATCAAAGCTTCTCCAATTCCAACCTTACTTTGTGCTTCTGCTTCAGTATATGCACAGGGCAACGGTACCCACTACTTCTGTGGGTCATTGTTTTCCAACCTTGGCATTCTTCAGAATTTGTGGACTTCTGGCTGAGGAATTCTGGGTGTTGAAGTCCACACCTCCTAAAGTTGCCAAGGTTGAAAAACATTGCTCTGGGTCACTGGTTTCTATTGTTAAAACATTAGAAGTTTCTTCTAACGTGCAAAAGGAATGTTGTTTCAGGTAACTTTATGGACAGCGGTACAGCAGCACAAACTGTTGGGGAGAGAGGAAGCTTAATTCCGTTTTTTCAAGGTCTCCAAACTTTCTTTGGTCTAAGTAGTGAATGACAAGTAATAATTGCAGGGGGATTTTTGCTGGCATATTTTGAATAATAACAAAGTTGCTTTGTAATTTCAGGTGTAACTCTTCTCAGGAGGATGTCTTGAACCAAAAAATGATGATTACAAAGATGAGGTGATTTTTGTTTTCCAGAACATGGGATTTTCCCCCTAATATTAATAAATAATAAGACGGCAAACACATCTAACACACTCTCTTCCCCCTATTTTCTCCACAACAACCCTGTGAGGTGAGTTGGGCTAAGAGAGAGGGACTGGACCAAATTCACCTGGGTAGCTTTCATGCATAAGGCAGAACTAGAACTCACCATCTCCTGGTGATTGGCGCAAAGTCACCCAGCTGGCTTTCATGCCTAAGGAGGAACTAGAACTCACAGTCTCCCAATGAGTGGCCCCAAGTCACCCAGTCAGCGTTCATAGCTAAGGCGGAACTAGAACTTACTGTCTCCTGGTGTTTGGCGCAAAGTCCTATTTTCCCTAAAACTGCCCTGCGAGGTGAGTTGGGCTAAGAGAGAGGGACTGGCCCAGAATCACCTGGGCAACTTTCATGCATAAGGCAGAACTAGAACTCACCATCTCCTGGTGATTGGCCCAAAGTCACCCGCCTGGCTTTCATGGCCTACGGTACCGTCTCCTGATTTCTAGCTTGGTGCCTTCACCACCAGACCAAACTGGCTGTCCACTAGATTTATATATGGAGGCCACCATGTCACACCCTCCAGATCTTCAAGTGAATAATTAATTATTGTGTGAACTGAACCACTGAAGAAGGAACCGCAAGCTCGATTCTGACCTGATTAGAGACAGTCTCCTCTACAGTACTAGGATGTCTGGGTGGGATTCTCCCCATGCTGACGCCATTCAGGTCCCACCACTCACAATGTCTATGGAGATTCTCAATCNCTCTACAGTACTAGGATGTCTGGGTGGGATTCTCCCCATGCTGACGCCATTCAGGTCCCACCACTCACAATGTCTATGGAGATTCTCAATCATCCAGTATTTTTTTCTTCAAAAGGAAATTGGACTTTCTTGGGGTTTTTTCTCTGTTCCTCCCCCCCCCACCCCCCCAAAACCTGCTTCTCTTCTCATCTGAGACTCAGTCAAATTTGGGTAGCTGCTGCCCCCTGCTGGGACAACGTTTAAATTGGACTCTGAGAACTCAAGAGGATGAGAAACTGAGGTGAGGGCCATGATTTGGTGTTAAATGTGATGCTGCCTTGTGATTCAGGAGCTTGTTAAAAGGTAAATTTAAAAAAAAAGGGTTGAGTTAAATTAAAAGGTGGCAGAAAGATAGTGGATGGATCCCGGAAGGGAACAGGATTTTCTCTTTCTCTTCATTCAAAGGCTTTCAAGCAGAAGTGAGAAAAGCACTGTAGATGCCCTGACTTTGAATTCCTGGAGTTGGACTAAATAACTTGCAGCTCCTTCCATCTTTATTGATGCCTAAATAGATGCAATGGAGCCATGAGAGATCCACACCAGAGTATAACAGGCAGTATGGTTGAACGTTGAAGCAAAGCAAGTCTGTAAATATTTTCTTTTAATTTTAATTTGGGTTAATTTTAATTTTTATATTTAATTTAAAAGCCACATTTTTCTATGTATCGACCAGGAGGAAGAAGGGGAAGGAAAAGAGTGATCTTGGTATCTTTTTAAACATTTCATAAAGAAATGTTATCTCCTGTAAGAAAAATGTCTTGAAGAATTTGCCAGTCGTGTCTTTTGTGAACAATCTCAGAGTCCCACTGCTTTGCTGTTAATGTCCATTAACTGCTGTTAGGAATGGTTTCTAATTTAGAATTTTTAGTCAAAGAAATATCCTTCCCAAGGGAAGAAAGAATTTTTTCAGCAGCAAAATAAAATCTGAATGTTTTTTTTATATTTACAGGTAGCAAGAGAAGAAATGAAAAAAAACCCACCAATATTTCAAGATAAGAGATGGAGGGAAAGGCAGCATCTAAAGGATTTATCCTCCCCTCCCTCACATAACATCTAGTGCTGTAACCTGCACTATTATTCAATGGATGTCACATTTAGATGCTTTAAAGCTTAAAGCCTTTTAGCCTTGGTCAAGAATGAACCTTTTGATTACAGAATGCAGAGCAGAAAATCTTCCGTATTACTGTTCAGCCACTGATGACATCCCCTGACCCTAAATCTCAGACTTACATCCTGGAGGGAGTTGGTGCCAGTTCCGTGCTGTTGCAAAGGGAGCCATGTGGAAAAGTCATCAGGAGTTGAGCACCACCAAAAAGAGCTTTACCCTTTTTTATACTAGTGGGTCATGTGGACTTGCCCTTGGGGGTCCTCTCAATGTATGCTCTGGTTTCAAGTTGATCTGTTTACCATTCGCCAAGGAAAAACCTTCATCTTCAACTCTGAACCAGTTGGCCTCTACAACAAGAGCAGGATACTTGTGTTTACAAGTGGGAAGAAGACCTCATTTGCATTTTTGGAGGGTCATCTGGAGGAGAAACTTGAGAGAAAGAAGCATCAGCAAACCCCATGGTGCCTCCTGCACTGGGTTGAGCTCCTGTTCTTTGCCTCAACTCCTACCCACCCAGCAGTTCGAAAGCATGCAAATGCGAGTAGATAAATAGGTACCACTTTGGTGGAAGACAACAGCATTCTGTACACCTTTGGCCTATAGCCCATGCTTGACACATGACCACTGAAATTGTCTTCAGACAGTGCTGGCTCATTGGCCCTTGAAACAGAGGTGAGCACCGCCCCCTATAGAGGTAGTCGTCGAATTACAACCACAATTCAGTCCAAAATTTCTGTTGCTAAGTGAGACAGTGGTTAAAGTGAGTTTTGCCCCATTTTACATCCTTCCATGCCACAGTTGTTAAGTGAATCACTGCAGTTGTTAAGTTAGTAAGACAGTTGTTAAATGAATCTGGCTCCCCCCTTGACTTTGCTTCTCAGAAAGTCGCAAAAGAGGATCACATGATCCCAGGAAACACTGCAACCATCATAAATATGAGTCAGTTGCCAATTGTCTGAATGTTGATCACGTTGCCATGGAGATACTGCAATAGTTGTGTGAAAAACGGTCCTCACTCACTTTTTTCAGTGGTCATTGCAATTTTGAATGGTCACTAAATAAACTATTGTAAATCGAGGACTATTTGTAGTCAGCAACGACTAGCGGAGTAAAATCCCTGGGGAGTCCTTTACTTTGACCCTTGTGGCACATTTATGAATTTAGATAGGCTTAAGATAATGTTTTGAGAACAGAAAAGAGGTGCATTCAACTGCTTTTTCTTCCATGTGGACTCAGCTTTGTTTTTATTCTTTCAGCTTCCTTCATCCTGAGAGCGGTTAAATATTTCCCACAGCAAGCTCAGAACTATATTTTGGCTTTTTCAAGAGGGTGGCGTGAGGAGGGGGGGAAAAAAAATGGCTTTCTCTTCAGGAGTTTTTCCCGTCCCAGCTTCATTGAAACGAAAAGGAAATAGCCACCATGCCTGAATATCTGTCTTCAACATGTCCAGCTACAAGGAAGTCTTGTCTGGAGCTCCTTCAGGAATCTGGTTTCATATGGTGGTTTAGATTTAAGTACACAATGTCTAGCACCATTTGAAATCAGTGTTTTTGGGGAAGAATGGCTGCGCATTGACCAGTCTTGGGAGTCCATAGGCTTCTGATAAAAGCTTCCGCGACCAGCAAATTTACATTGGATTTATTGCCTCTTCACATACAGCCTCGGCAGCAAAGCTGACTTAATTATTCAGCCAGGTTAGACAATTGAAATGAACCCCTTACAGAAATATACCTGCCTTCTTAGGCAAGTCAGGAAGATACTAGGCCTTGGAAGTTTGTGTGTTTATGCATACTGTGAGAATGTCATTGACAGATTAATTGCAAATAGGAGAGATTCAGAGCTGATTGCAAGGAAGTCTTAACAAGCTGACTCGGCAGAAAACCTCTCTTTCCAGAACGGTTTCTGGGCCACATTGTCACCATTTAAAAAAAAAATTAAGTCAAATATTTAGGGCTTGACGTTCCAGAGGATTCTTCCCCAATCCCCAGGTGTGTTGGTGCAGCTGGCTGGAGGTTTGTTGGATTTGTATTCCCATGTATCTTTGGGGATCTTTAGGAAGACCCCAAATTGGAGAAAGATGGCAACCTGAGGCCTAACGGTATATAATGCCAACAGCTGAAATCCCGAACAAGAGCAGGGTTGGTTCTGTTGGTATAATTCATATCCCATTTCTTAGTTGGGGTTTATAAATACGGAAGTGAGGGTGGTTCTCACCAAAAATACTTCAGAGATTCTCGGTAGCCGCGTGTGCAAATTCATGGACTCGCAGATTCCAGTGACCCCTTTAAAGGATAACTGATTTCTTCTGGTGTTCGGAGTCTATTCTTCTTTCTAGCACCATTTGAAATCGGTTATAGTGATTGGGGAATGTCGACCTGGAAAACTGGTGTTGGTGGCAAGACCTTGATGTGAAAGCTGAAATGCTTCCCACCAGCCGGCCTTTGGGATTACGAGAGAAAAGTCGCAGCTTCGTGGTTCTCCTCTTTGAAGGGACACAAGGAACAACCTTCACAGCGTCTTGTGGTTGTGAAACCAATTACAATGAAGGCTGCACTTTGCAACAGTATAACCGTAAGTGGGAGATTGTCTGTCTCTTGAGTGTGTGCAGCATACAGGGAGGAAACAAGCCAGGACTCATTTCAGGAACAAGTCCATCACCAAGAGCAATGACTTAATAGAATAACAGAGCGAGGAGGGACTTTGGAGGTCTTCTAGTCCAACCCCCTGGCCAGGCAGGAGATGTGGTTTCCTGGATTTCTTGGATGCTGCTGAGGAGGGAAGAAAAGGACACACTGGAATAATATCTCCAGCTAAATTCCTCTGCTTTCACACAAGTGCCATTCAGCAAAACAGGAACCACACTCTGCAATGTGTGTGGCCGGCCACGGGTACAGCAGGGTCCAATTTATGTTACTCACTTCACTGAGGTGTCCCTTACCGGAGCCATGCAGCAGAAAAGGTTCAGCTGCACACGATTAGGTGTCATTACTTTATGGACTTTGGTAATGCTGCTTGAGGGTGTTGACATAAGATGGAGCAAGCAGCGTATTGCGGAATGAGGCAACCCAAGCTTTTCTAATTGGTTGCTTTTCAGATGGGTAAATGAAGACTCAATCATCCAGGCGCAAAGTATCTAAAAGGGAAGGAGGGAGGGAGAGACAGAAGGGGGAAAGAGAGAGAGAGAGACACACACACAAGAGACAGGGAAGGTAGCATGATGCCCACCTTAGACCACATTACATGGATCTGAAGCCCCCTTGTGAAAAAGCTGCTGCAAATCCTGGCTTGGTCCAATTACACTGTGGAGTAGGCAGTGAACCAGGCTCCCGCAGATCCTCAACAGGAATCATTGTATACACGGATGTGGCAGGAAAGTGGGGTGGCCTTTTCCTTGGGTGCAAAAAAAGGGGGGCTTGGCCTCATTGCCTTCCAGCCTCTCCAACCAGAGCAGGATTGGAAGATGGTTCTTGATTGGGGCCCCTTGATCCTTTCAGCTGCATTCAGGATTCAGAGCTTTTCTTTGAAGATACGATGCGATATCCAAGACTTATTTCCTGCCTGCATATATATAAATATATAAACTTTAGGTAGTAATTACAGCCTCTAAGCACAAGGGGGAGCCAGAGTTTATAGGGGAGTGATTGTGAACTCTGCCTGTTTTCAGATTGACTTGGTTGTGTGCTTGTGACACCACAGCTTGCGGAAAATACCACACTTTCCTGGTTTATATGTGAAAACTACTACCTTGTACCTCCGCACAATATATTTATCTCTACTGAGCCGACCCATTTTCTGAATCCAAATAGTACACTGAACAAAGTGGCAGTTCCCGCAACATATTAAGCTAGAGATAATCATCATGATCTAAAATTAATTAAACTTGGTACAAGAATCCTGGCCTGCAAACCACAATGACTGAACCATCACATTGGCTTAGTGCTGTATAAACTAGGTCATGTCTTACAGCCAACGTGTTTTTTTTCCAAAAGGTAATTGGACTTTCTTCTTGTTGCTTTTTTCTTTGAAAACATTTTGCTTCTCGTCCAAGAAGCTGCTTCAATTCATGACAACCATGACCTGGATGATTTGAGAGTGGGAAAATTTTGCATCTGGGCATAGGTTCATTTAAGCATCATACTGATTTTAACCCAATTTAACTGGAATTGGCTTTCTAATTGTAATTCAACAAAACTGAGCAGGAAAGGGGAATTTCTGAATAGTTTTAAGGACAAGAGTCTGCAGTGTTACTCCACTTTTAAAATATTTGTTTCCTATAATTCACACTTTAATTAAAAATTGTTACAGGAGCATTGCGAAGTTACATCATTGTGCCTGTGTCAACAGGTTAGCATCCTTGTGATTTTGCTGAAGGCACAAATGGTTTCCAGCATGTCCATAGTTTGAATTGCACACTGTTATTACAGAGAGGCAAATACGGTGAATATTTGTTTATGACATCTGGAATTTGATTGATTATTAAATGTGTACATGGCCCAACTCCCAGCAACTCTGGGAGCAGTTCACAAGTAACACACACACACACACACACACATCAATGCAATAATGAACAAAAGATGGCAACAATCAAAAGCAGACTCACACTATCCAAGTGAATCCAATGTATGGTATCTGATTAAGAAAGCAGATAAGAGGGAAGATGATGCAGAGCAGATCAAATCACAAATACAGTCAGCTATTTTGAGACTTTTAAGAACTGGGAAAGTTTTGAAACTATAAAAGCATCACATCCACCATTCAAAATTTACACAAAACTAACACATCAGGGTATTCAAGGAAAAGACAAGCACCCCAAGTCAGAGACAAAGGCCTGAGTATTAAAGGAAGTTTTAGCCTCTTCCTGCTCTCACAAAATCAGATCTTGGGGGTCATCTTCAGAAGCTCAACGCGAGAAGCTTCAAGACTTAATATTATGTAGCCTGCCATGGAAGGGTTGGTGGGTCATCCATGAAAATGGCTTTAAAAGGTGCCCAGATATTTTCACTGGAAATCTGGGAAGGGGGGCAGTGAGATGGATGGAGACACCTCAGTCACCATTCTTTCAAACTTTGTATTCCTCATTTGAAATGTTTTCAAAGAAAAATCCATAAAATTCAAGTTACCTTTTTGGGGAGAGGGAGTTTCTTGGAGCAACATCTCTTGCACTCCTTGGCTGCTTGATCCCTCCTGGACCAGACCAGCTCCAACCCGTTCCATTTCTCCTCATCTTGGTTCTTCAAGCCTCAATCTACACACACACACACACATTTTGTTCAGAGATTACTCCTGAATCTTTTGCAAACCTCAAATTGTCCAGCTAAGAGGAATCTCAGCTGAGCAAAGCATGTCAGAGAAAAAAATGTCCTTTCTCGTATATATGTATATATATATGCTGTTCAGCTTCCTTCGGGTATTATCCCACGTCATTGTAATGCTTTTAAAGTTGTAGCAACGTTTCGGCAGAATCTCTTCTGCCATCATCAGGCTTCTGTATTGTTTGACTCACAGACGAACTCAATACAGAAGCCTGATGATGGCAGATGAGATTCTGCCAAAACGTTACTACAACTTTAAAAGCACAACTATAATGATGTGGGAAAATACCCGAACAAAGCTGAATACCATACATGTAAGTACCCGTGAAAACTTAAGAAAACATATATATATTATAATAGTAAAATCCAATAAAAAGGAAAGAGAAAGAATAGAAAGTGAAAAGTGCAAAACACAAAAATATACAGAAAACAAGAAAAAAGAATATAGTGAAGAGAGGAAAGAAATAAAGAAGATAGAGACTGTTTAGGATGTATGATAGCACAAGAAGAGAAAGGATCAATCACTGCCAAAGAAATGTACAAGCGAAATAGCAGTTAAAGTCCATTGTAGTGGTGACTTGTAGTGGTGAATATAGAGATAATGAATGAGGAGGATACAGGAGGAAACGTCAAGGATGTGGATACAAATCAGACATCAGAACTTCTGTCAAGAAAAGCTGTCAATCAGTGACTCCTATATAGGGTGGTTTCTTCAAGCAGAAGCTGGCTATCTAACAAGGATATCCAAATACGGAGAGATTAAGTCTGTAATTCTAGGATCCTTTGAATTTAAAGAACACATTTTTAAATTGATCTTAGCAGTTGGGCAAGTAATTTAAGCTATAACATTTCTGCGCAACCAGCAGATTCAATTCAGCACACTGCTAAGGGAATATATCACAAAGAAAATCAAAATATTACTTGGGAGTCTTGCCAAAATGTTCTATTCACATTTTCCCCCACTTTGAATTCAATGGCTTGCCTCCTGGGGATATTCCAAATGAATGCATTTGTCTGTCCCACTCCATTCTTATCCTCCTTATCTCACTGAAATGGCCATCCTAGAGAATATATCAACCTTTGTAGTGGATGAGGAGAGATTAAATCTTGATTATTTGTAGGATTGCCAGAACAGGCTATGTTCTAAAGAGCCAGACTGGACACTTTAGCAGAAGATTAAAAGTATGTAAATTGCAATTACTGAAAATGGGGTTGTCAGCAGCGGAGAATACTCCTAAAGGTCTATTCAAGATTTATTTCTGGTACAACTGTTGTCACTTCCTCTTGTTTCCCTGCTTTTCAGTCACATTTATGAACTCTAAATTCTTACAAGAAGAATGAGGGGGGGGAAGCCCTTGTGGAATGAATTTTTCCACCAGCCTTATTTATTACATCTTCATGGGTAAAATCAGAGGTGTCGTCTTCTCATGATGCCCTTTTGGAAAAAAGGAGGTGGATTATGGCAAAGATGAGGAAATCCCAGTTTCTGATGCCCCCTCATCCGCAGAAGCCCCTTGATGGGCTTTGGCCAGTTCCTCCCCATCAGTCAAGAGCCCAGGTGGTGGAGGAGGAAACGGTCTGCTCTACATCAGGGGAGACTCAGCTTCAGGCCTACCTCCAGCTTGACTTTAGGTCAGTGAGTCTCTCGATCCTATTTTACAGGGAGTATGTGGGAAAATGAAGAGGAAGAGGAAAAGTTAGGTATCTTTAGCTCCCAACCAAAGGCTGGATATGAAAAATAAATAGGTTTCTGATTTCCAAAGCTTCCGTCTACAACAGTGATTGGCAACTGAGAGTCCTCTACATGATAAGAGCAACCATGACATCTTGACAATAACAGCTTCACTCATTCAGTCATGTCCAACTCTTGGCGATTCTCTGGGCCAGGTCTCCACGTCTTGCAATCTTGCTCTGCTTCTTTGAGTTGATCTATGTTCTAGCGGGTGTCAGCTTTGATGGTCTTCAGCCACCATGTTCTTTAGTGACCTGGTTTCATCCATAACTGAATAAATGGCCAAGATCCTAGCGGGTGGAAGTCATCATTTCTGGATTAAAGCAGATGGTATAAAGTTGCCAAGACTGAATGAGAACAGCTGCCTCTCCAGTGGCCTGAGCCCACTCCATCCAACCTGGCAGAGAAGGCATGCTTGTGAGGGCTTTCAGTTGGGGGGGGGGTCTAAATCTGGTAGGTACCTTCTCTGCCATGATGCCAACCTTGTGGAGCATTTACCCCTCCTGAAATTAGATTGGCCCTCCCTTGGGTTTTTCAGAAGGCCCTCAAGACCTGGAATTTATACCAGGCCTGGGGCACCCCAGGACCAATGATCTCTCCCTGTGACCCCTTTGCTGAGGGAGCTATTTTTATCCTCTCTTTGCCCAGAGTTAGAAGTTTTGTGGTTTTGCTAATTATTACTGAGATATTTTCTATTTTTATCGATTTTATATTGGCTGATTTGTTTATTGTGCACTGTCTAGAGTCTTCTTTGGGGGAGATGGCCCGCAATATAAATTTGATTAATAAATCAATAAATGCATTCTTGGAGAGAGATCTCACGAGCAAGATACCTATAGTATCTCCAGACATAATGGTCTCACAAGTTTTGGGGCAACAACAACAGCAGCAAAATGTGGGATACTGCTGCCATCCCATGAAACCTGAGATCTAAGGTTATAGGTTGGTATTTGGATAGTCCTATTTTTTTAAAAAAAAAATAGTCTTACTGAATGAGTAAATCTATTGATAATAGATAAATCTATTGATATTATTTCTGGCTTATTAGTTCTGCAGTCAAGGAGCAAAAGGTTAGTTAACATGCTCAGTCGAGGAATTGGTGAATCTCTGGATTTTGCTTTTTCTCACAGTTGTGTCTCTTAATTTCAAATTCTTCCCATTTGTAGGAAGGAAAATTGTGCACATATTGATGAGTTCAAAATAAACCAACGATGTTCTTGTGAATCCAGATCAAATTCAACAATCACATATATTTCACTCATGGAGGACTAGTTTGGGGACTGTAGTTTAATTATTATTTAAGAAGCATAATAGCTGCCATAATAGATGCCATAAACTTCTTCAAAATTTAGCACTAATTTTGGGAGGAAGGGGGAAGACAGGTGTTCTGTGGCATGCATGAACCTGTCTCCTTCAGCCACCAATTTTGCAACTTTTGCAACTCTGGCTTAACGTTTGAGTGGCCTGCTAACTCCAGGCCTGAAGTGCAAATGGCTCCTGGGACTCTGCTGCCATTGTTAAAGACGAGAAAGCTCTAAAAAAACTGACAATTTTTGTGAGCCCCACAAGTGAGCCCAGAATTTTGCATTCTGAATTGGAAAAACCAAGATTGTAGAGCCTTTTGCAATCCTTTTTGCAGAGAGCCTTTTTCTTCCCTATCTAAATTTTTAAATTCTTATTACAAATAAACAGATGTGTCAAGTTTTTTTTTAAAGAAGCCCAACAACTTGATAAAATTTCCCTTGCCTCCAGGTTCCTAATCAATGGAAAACAAAGCACATTACAATCAGGCTGGCGCTATCTTCCCCTTTAATGCCGCACCCAGGTTTTCTGATATGCGCATCCAGATGAGATTCTGGTACATAAGTTTCTCCAGCTTGAATTGCAAACCTTGAGGTGAACTAGGGATTTCTTTTTTAATAGATATATTATCAGGACTGATGTTTTAGAATTTAGATTCAAGACTCATCGTTGCATTTAATGCCTTTCCAAAATTGCTGGGGGCAATCTTCTGTTCCTTTATAAATCCTAGTTGTGGAGAGACTTTTCACAGCCTGGACTTCCTTCTCAAACTTCAGACTTGTCCACACCATTCTCACCATCACCTTTTCCTGCTCCAAGGATTGCGCAGCCAAAGGTGAGTCTTGCACCCTTAAAGATGGCTTTAGGAAGCAGTTTTTCAGTGTGTTCAGAATAGCTGCTGTATATCATAGCCCATCCTGTACTTCTGAATAACTATTCAAACTCCGATGGATTCTTTGGCTGAACGTTTGGCCATATTTATACTTTTGGGTAATTGGTGCTAACTGGCTTGATGATAGACCCACTTCATTGTTTCCTTGCCAGTCAAACTAGGTTGCAATTCAGAAAACAATTAAGAGAAAGAAGCTCTACAAATGAGCATCTCTTGTTTTCCAGTACTGTGCAAACAAAGGCTGGGTTTATATAGGATATCTGAGCTCTTTTGAACAGATTAAGCCACACGAAAGCTAACCAAAGCTAAAACTAACAACGTTTGCAAGTTGTACGAATGCAGCCATAGATATTTAACTGGCATGGTTTTGCACGTTTAAGGGAAGAAGCTGGAGAACTAGGATGGGTGAGTTGGGGGTTCAGTTCAGGGCATCCAGAATGAATGACAGCTCAACTTCAGGTGAATGTTACAGTTCAAATTTCTCAGGTCACTGATCCCACAGACAAATGCTCTTTCCATTAGGACTTCTTTTTTCCCCTACATGGAGTTAGCATCATTGGTTACTGCAATCTATGCATTGGATGATGATGTTATCCAGTCAGTTGTGCCTGACTTTGATGATTCTCTGGGCCAATCTTCTCTTCATGTCTTCCAATCTTGCACTACTTCCTTAAGTTGTTCTGTGCCCTGGCTGGTGTCAGCTTTGTTCTATATATTCAAGGAAGATAATACTGGGGTTTATTGCTATACAGTAAAGATCTGCTTCCTATACAGGTAGTTCTCAAGTTACGACCACAACTGAGCCCAAAAGTTATCTTGCTAAGTGAAACATTTGTTAAGTGAGTTTGGCCCCATTTTAAGACTTTTCTTGCCACAGTTGCTAAGTGAATCATTGCATTTGGTAAGTTAGTAACCCTGTTGTTAAGTGAATCTAGGCTTCCTCATTGACTTTGCTTCTCAGAAGGTTCGCAAAAGCGGATCATGTGACCCAAGGACCCTGCAACTGTCATAAATATGAGTCAGTTGCCAAGCATTTTGTTCATGTGACCGTGGGGATGCTGCAGAGGTTGCAAGTGTGAAAAATGGACATAAGTCACTTTTTTCAGTGCTGGAACTTTGAACCGTTCCCAAATGAACTGAACTGACCCATCAGTTTCCTGGTCAGGACAGGGATCCCAATCAAAGCACCCCAATGGGTATTGTCCAGCCTCTCATGAGTGACTCCAACAAAGGGGAGGCCAACCACCTTTCTGGGTGGAGGTGGAGAACCTACAACCTCATCCGTGGACTGTTCCTTGATTGTGCAGCTCATGGTCAGAGCTTATTTCTGCAAGCAGGACAATGGTTTTCTGAATCGCAACCTGGACATTCATTATTTCTCTCTCCGATTATAGAAAAGAGTTCTTGACCATCCTTCCTGCATCCACATGCCATCATCTTTCCCTGATACTGTTCAGAGATTCCTTCTTAGTGTCCCAGAGTTCTGGAGTTGATAACTTTGTAGGGGGAGGGCCACGTTAATCAGCAGGGACAACAAATCCAGAGGAATCTGTCAGCCCCCTTTCCAACTAACAGAATTGTTTAAAACCATCAGCTTTCATGAGTTGCAGATCATTTCATTGCATGCATAGTGAGATAAGAGTTGGAAGACACTTAGTTCATGTCTATCTGTTCTTCTCTTGTCATGTTAAGACAAATTACAAAATAACTTGAGTTGGAAGGGACCTTGGAGGTCTTCTAGTCCAACCCCCTGCACAACAGGAGACCCTATAGCATTTCAGACAAATGATTGTCCAATCACTTCTTGAAATCCTCCAGTGATGGGAGCACCCACAACTTCTGAAGGCAAACAGTCCCACTGATCAATTGTTCTGTCAGGAAAGAAAAATGGGAAGACACAGAATATTACTTAACATGGAATAGATTTTACAAGTGGTTAGAGATAAGAGGTAGAAATTAGATGAAGAAAGATTTTTGCTATGTGTGAATTAAATATAAAGAGGGTTTATAATTGCAAATACGCCAATATAATCAACAGAATTACAAATGAGCTAGTATGAAGAGAAATCTAGTTAAAACTATTCTGTTACACTATTATTGTTGTTGTTGTTGTTTTTAGTATATGTATTAATATTCCTGTTTGTTCTTTCTTTGCTTTTCTGTAAATGATGTGCCCTCACACTACACTGCCTTCAAAATGTTTATGAATAAAAAAAATACTTTAAAAAGGAAAGAAAAATTGGACATTTTTCCTTCTTGCCACAAACAAAAAAGTGTGAATGTGAACGTCAAGAAACACACAACAGGGTAGAAAAGAAAGCAGTGGCACTTTTGGCAATGGTGGAGGAAATGGGTTCTTGCTCATCATTGTGTGAAGCCATAAACTCTTTTAATCAATGCTTTGCCCAGGTAGGAGGGCAAAGGTGTCTGGTGGGGATTTTGATGGTCATCTTCCTTCCAGGCTCAGAGCTTCACAAGCCATGTTGTTGCTGTCATCCCTGTTTTTGATGGTTGCCTGCTTTCCCCTGGCTGCAAAAGCTGAAGTGGTGCAAGACTTCAAGAATTGCCTTGAGTTCTTTTTGGATAAGTTACCACCCGGAGATGCTCTGACGCCGGACAACCCTGCAAGGATTTGCCAGTTTTACAACAACGCCTACCGTTTTGCCACCATGTATGACCGAGAGAAGCGCATCCCCATATATTCCGCTTACAAATGCAAATCCGGGCAAGGTCCCAGATACCGAGGTTGGATGATTGAGCCTCAGGTAAAGGCATGTTTTCCCTTCACCTCTCTGGGTCTAGAGATGATCTGCTTCATACTGTTTCTAACTGTTGACCCATCTCGCTCTGTCTTTCTCAATCTCCATGGCTTTCAGCTATGTGGACTTTTGGATTCTGAAGATGTCCAGAATTCCCCAACCATGAGGGGTCCTTGGTGCTCTCTAAACTTGGTGGTCTTCTTGCACACATTTCTTTATCCAAACTAAATAACCTCATCTTTGTTCTGATGATGCTGCCTAGTTGGGTGATGGAACATCTGCAAGAAAACTACCAAGCTCAGAGAGTATCAAGGACCCCTCATTTCAACCCTGAGCTACCAATATTCTTGTTTTATTGATTCCCCAACCAGTATGCAGAGAATTTGGTCTTATGTTCTAAGAAGGCAGAGTCTGACATAGATCAATCATCTATCTAGCTGTATCTATCCTCTATCCTTTGTCTCTCCCACTCCCTCCCTCCCTCTCCCTTTTCTTCTTCCTCCCTCTTCCCTTATTGCTGATATCACCAACCAAGAATATTGGGGTGCTTCCCTTTATGAGAAGTGTTAAAGTGAAGACTGAAAAGCAATTTATTTGGGTGATTTTAATTTGGATCCCTTGCATTGAAAGAGATTTTGGATTCCATATCCTCACTTCTATCATTTCTATGTCCCTAAAATTCTATAATAGTCCAGATTCTTCCTTCAAAGCTCTCCTTGGTTGATTCCCCCTAACCTGGGTTGCTATTGCATTTTTCCATTGAGCTACTAACTCTGTTCCATGTGTTTTCCAGCTTGTAGATCCCACTTTAGGCAAGAGCATGGAGGATGAGCGTCAAGCCAACATTCCTGCTGATATGATTAAAAAGAGCCAGGCCATTTTTGGAGATTACACACAATCCTTAAGTATTGAAAAGGGACACTTGAATCCAGTGGGCCATCAGCCTGATGAAGACAGTCGAGTTGCCACTTCCACCTTGACTAACATCGTGCCCCAGTTCAGCAAACTGAACCAGGATGCCTGGGCAAAGTACGAGAACCGTATCCGAAAGGAAGCTCAAGCCTGCCTTGACATGTATGTCATTGTAGGGGTTGTCCCAGGAAAGGAGTATATCTCGGAGCACCGGCTCAATCAACCTAGCCACATCTGGTCCGTAGCGTGCTGTGTGAAGGATAAGAAGAAGAGGGCTTCATGGGCAGCCATTGCAAAAAACAGTGAGAATGAAGTAAAAGAATGGAGCTTGGAGAAACTACAGAAAGTTCTTGCTGAACTCTATGGGCGGGAGAAAATTGATCTGTTCAACAGCTCCTGTTAAGAGATACCCAATTGGAACATGGGCGTGCATGGGTGGGGTGGTAGCAACAAATTCAAGATGGTGGCTGTGACCGTTCTATTTTTTTCACACCAAAGTACTCCAAGTGTCGACCTCTTTAATAGCATATGAATAAATTTCTGTCCTAAATTAGCCACTGTTCTGTAGGAGAACCAATAGGCAGAGCTACAGGTGGTGGAGTAAAGCAAGTCATCAGCCTAGAATCATAATGTTCCCACAAATGGTCTAAGTCCACCCCTAATTCTCTTGACCTTTTCTAGTAGCAATTTAAGAGTTGAATGTTAGCTGACTTGATTCTTGTGTCGGCTTGAGCAATAAATATTCTGAACTGCAACTTGACAGGTGGTCCTTATTCTTTGCGCCTGGCACTTTTCTAGCAAGAAACTATTTTCCACAATTTCTCCACCTACATTCAATGGAAGAGCTGAATTGATGCAGACGACATTGCAAAGTGTAAGACCTAGAAATGTCATTTTGTCTGGCCCCATCCATCAAAGCAGAAATGATGGACAGAAATTATGCTGGTAAGGTAGATCCAGGTGGGGGGGAATTTGATGCTTCTTAAGATGTCATTGTTGCTCTATTACCTACAAGAGTTTTGGTTGCCAACCACCAATCATAATCTGAAACTTTGGGACACAAACCATTTCAACTTTTCTTTCCTGGAGCAACAAAGACCACAAAGAATGTTGACCAACTATATCAGTGGTTGTCAACTGATGGGCCATGGCCCACTGGTGGGCTGTGAGAAAATTTTGGTGGCCGCAGAGAAATCTCCCCTCCAGAGCACTCCCCCAATGCAATTAATCTAGGCTGTGGAGAAACACAAGGCTGCACAGCCCCCATGGCCTGTGGGAACCCTCCCCCACCCATTCACTCCTTA
>BHFT01002861.1:0-24911 GCA_004320025.1 Laticauda laticaudata
TATATATGTATGTCTGTTTTAAATGTATGTCAAATAAATGTTTAATAAATAAAAAATATTTTTTTTATATTTTTTTTTAAAGAAGAAAATAGTTTGACTGCTTCTACTCTGTGGCAGCTCCTCAAATATTGGAAGACTGCTATCATGTCTCCCCTGGTCCTTTCTCTTCACTAGACTAGCCATGCATATCTTCATATTCAAAGTAGATATAAACAGGACAAGAAAGGATAAACTCCAGCAATTAGATAAAATTTTATTAGGATCAGGCAAAAAAAATATAACAAAGTTTTATAATTATTTATTAGAAGTNTAGATAAAATTTTATTAGGATCAGGCAAAAAAAATATAACAAAGTTTTATAATTATTTATTAGAAGTAGAATTAGAAGAAGAAATTGTAAAAGGGAATGTGATAGCCTGGAGTAGGAATATAGGACATAGTATCACCATAACAAAATGGGAAAAGGTCTTGGGTAGAATTAATAAAATTACAAAATTGGTAGCATACAAAGAAAATGCCTATAAAATGTTTTATAGATGGCATCTTCCTCCTTTGAGATTAGAGAAGATGCACCCCAATATGAGTCCAAATTGCTGGAAATGCGAAAAAAAAGAGGGAACTTTCTTCGATATGTGGTGGTCCTGTACAGAAGCGCAAAAATATTGGCAGAAAATTAGAAATTGGCTGGAGGAAATGACAAGAGAACAGATCAAATTCAAATCAGAATCCTTTCTATTAGGGATCTTTGATAAACAAATACCAAAAAAAATGAAATATATAATACATATTTTGACAGCGGCAAGATTGGCTTTTACACAATGTTGAAAACAGACTCGTGTTCCATCAGAGGAGATGATTATTCAAAAAATTTCAAGTTTTGCAGAAATGGACAAATAACCTTGGCATTAAAAAATAAAGACACTTCAATAAACTACAATAGCTGGAACTGCTTGTACAAATGGATAGACCAAAGAGAGATTTCACACTAAAAGGCAAAAGAGGATAGGATAGAATCGTAGTAGTGATATACAGATACATGTAAGGATTAAGTGTGTATGTGGCATGAAATAAGGATAAAAAGGACGTCTCACAAACTTTTGAAGATGAAAAAGTTTTTAATTGTTTTCTTTCTATTTTCTTCTTTTTTTCTTTTTTTCTTTTTCTCTCTTACATTTATGTATGTGTTGTTGGTCTGTTTTAATTTTAAAATCAATAAAATTTATTTTTTTAAAAAAGAAAACAGCTTGACCGCTTCTACTCTGTGGCAGCTCCTCAAATATTGGAAGACTGCTATCATGTCTCCCCTGGTCCTTTCTCTTCACCAGACTAGCCAGGTCCAGTTCCTGTAACTGTTCTTCATATGTTTTAATCTCCAGTCCCCTGATCATCCTGGTTGCTCTTCTCTGCACATTTTCTGGAGTCTCAACATTTTTTATAGTGTGGTGACCAAAACTGGATGCAGTATTCTAGGCTTTGTAGAGTGGTATTGGTACCTCACTTGATCTTGATTGTATCCTTCTGTTAATGCAACAAAGTCCTCTGGTGGTTCCCCGGTGCTCCAGGATTTTTGAAACATGTGATGCAGTGGTTCTGAGATGACCTATGCCAGCAAGATTGTTTGTTGTTGTTCTGTTGTTTCTCCTTCAAGTCAAGTGACTTCCTGGAGCTGTCCCTACAGTTTTCCTGGCAGGATTTCAGAAATGGTTTGCCATTGCCTTCTTCCTAGGATTGAGGGAGACAAAGTGACTTAGCCTTATGCCTAAAATTGGAACTAGAACTCACAGTCTCCCAATTTCTAGCCTAATGCTCTTAGAACTAGAACAAATTGGCTCTATATCCACCATATATTTTGGAGTGGAGATAACAGTTGGAATGTCATGGCACAGTAAGACAAGAAGCAACTTGATTTGATCTGACTCTGCTCAAATCTCCAAATCAAATTAGATTTCTGAATGTAATTGGTAATATAATGGAGTCACTGAGTCAAATCCAATGCCACTGATCTGTTGGAAAGTGTGGACTTTCTGCTCCCCCCCAATTAATCTGGAAAATCAAATCAGTTTGAAGCAATTTTCTGAATCAATTAAATACTCAAATTGGATTGAACTAATGATTACAAAGATTGGGTCCGATATGTTAATTCCTATGAATAGCAAGTATTTCCTCTTTTATATTTTTATATTCAAGCTATGAGCTTTTGAACTCAAGGAACAAAAGGCTACAGCATAGAACGGGTAGAAAATTGGTACCACTGTAAATGTTGAAATGCAATGCTGATAGTACATGATTATAGAGCAATGGACACTGGAATCCAATATTTAATGAGGCCAAGCTTTTGGCTTGCAGCTAAGAACTGTGATTGGAATTCTTGGAAGAGACAGCCAAGTAATTCCCTTGGAAGAATATTAGAAGCAACAAATGTATAGAAAAGTGGACAAACATGTCCAACTGACTATTAATTTCATGGAAAATAAACTTTTTATTCGATCATCCAGTTCAAAAACTCAAGCTTTCCAGTTCTGTCTCACATTTTCCAATGAAATCTGAAGATTCTGTTATTAAGTCCCAGAACTGTTTATTTCATTTTCTCCCTTCTAAATTTCATATATCTTCTCCACTCCCTATATTCTTTATCTGTCTCTGACAGTAGATATTTATCTCTTCTGCCTTTGGAGAAGCTGGTGAGTGGTTGCATAGAAACCATTCTGCCTGCGTGACCCTTTTCAATTCATCATCAGGCAAAATATCTCTTGGTTGGCCAGATTCTCTCTATAAGGTCTTTCTATTAACCAGAATCTAGAATCCAGACCAGATCACATTTGTGGAAGAATTTCTTCAATCTCCTCACAAATGGGGATCTTTTCTTTTGCCTTGAAGCTGAGATCTGCACTACCTCAGATCATTCATGGTCATGCATGATGGGTCTGTCTCATTCTTTCTCTCTCAAATAAATCTACCACACATAACAAATACATTTAGACATATAATTAATTCTTCTCCAGTGAAAATACTTTAATGAGTTTTGCCTTGCTTGACTAACCCAACAAAGGTTTGTTGAATGAGCTACAGATACAGAAGACTGTATAACATGCTAATGCTAAGTCATTATTGCTAATTTCCTGCTAATTTTCAAATAATTTGATCTGGTCCTATTTCTGTTTGGTGGTAGAGTCCCAACAAGCTTTTGTAGAGGTACTCTTCTACAAAAAGGAGATGGAGATGGCCCACAGAGATGGCCCTAGCAGCCGTTAGGTGAAGGCCAGATTAACCCTGGAAGCAAGGAAAGAGTGAGAAAGAAACTCAGGATTGACCTATCTTGATTTTCTTTATCACAAGAGAATCTCTGACAGACTTTCAAGATTAGGATTTTAGAAACCATAGAGTATTTGTTTCCCGATCTTGATCAACCTTGAAGTGTGACACCTACTAAGGTTTGGACAGCTGTCAGAGCAATCTAAGTTTTATATCTAAATGCCAAACTTATAAACAATTTAAAAATCATGTTTGCTTACTTTAATATGCTAAATCACAATCAGGTAAATCATATGTTAATTTAAAACACTAGGTGGACCCAATCTCTCCTCCACACTTCACTATCCTCCCTCACTCTCATATATATACACAGACACACAATATAGAGAAATTGTTTCTTTCTTGAGGATTGACCATCTGGACCCTTTTAATTCTTGTTGCTGTATAATAGAGAGGATTAAAACCTCACTGACCCACTGTGCAGTATGATGTATAAGGGATTAAAATTGGCAATGTATTAAGCACAGATGGGAGAGAGGAGAGGGTTGTATCCAGGACATATTGGGAGATCTCCCAGGAGACTTTCCATCCCTGGTCTTATGACTCTGACCTGACAACATTGATGGGTGTTAATAATCTCACAGAATCACTGATAGAAGGGGACAATCTATGAGCTCAACATCCCTCTGCTCTGTGCAAAATCCAGACGTGGTGCTTTGGGGTGTGCTTGGACTCATCCAGGGAAAGAGAGCTCCCCACACAAACATACTCCCAGCAAAGACAAACACGCTCCACCAATAAGTGGCGGGACTTTGTGAAGTCCAAATTTCCATTTGGAAATCCAATTTGTAGCCTATTCAATTGGTGCACTGAAATGAACTGAAATATCAGCTTGTTGAGCCAATTGGCAACTTTTGAACTTCCACATCAGTTCAAGAGAAGAGGAGGGGCCTGGATACATTTATTAGTTTATTGCCATTTTCCTATTTCCCATATATCCTGTATCCCCCTAGTTTATAGTCTTTATCCTGGCACCTATGTGCCCTAAGCTTGATTTCCCTTTTGGGGAATGTAATAAGGGGGAGGGCCATGTATTTTGTCTCAGTCCTGAAGCCTGGGAATTACTTATCTCTTTCTTAGGCTGGCCATTCTACCAACATCTTTGCATCTGTGGCTCATTCAACCTTGGGCTGAGGTTGACTACTTTATCTAACTACTTTATCCTAACTGGATATTGCCTGAGTGGGACTTTAGATCCTGCTTTCCTTTGTTCTGCAATCACTCTCTTTCAGTAAAAGGTTCCTTTTCAAATGCTGAATTTTCAATTGTCTTTACTTTCTTGAACAGAGAGGAGAGGCAGACCCTTACATAAAGCAGAATCTGCAAAAGTGGCCAACTCAGAGAAGCAAATTCACTCTCCTGAGGGGACCCTGCAAATCATGTCTGAGCAAAGTGATGAGTAAGGAGAAGAGAATGCTGAGGTGAAACCTCTACTACCACCCAGTCAGAAGCAAGTTCCACCTGCCCCATCGAGGACATCAAAGACATCAAGGACATCTTAGAAAGCTCCAAGAAGCCTAGGTGGTTGTTTGGAGTGGGGAAGAAAAACAGCTAGGATGGGAGAACTAGAGGAGTCACCCTCACCCAAGGCAGCAGCAGCCATCCCAGCAGAACCATTGACAGACCCAGAGCCATCACCTCAGAAGTGGCAACCACCAACCAAATGGATGCCCCCCCCCAAGCAGCAGCCATCCCAGAAAACCCACCCCATGCAATGCAGACTCCTGTGAACATCCCCAGTCAACGCAGAGCCCTGCAACTGGAAACCCCCCCCCCTTGGGATGAAGTACCCAACAGGAGTTGGACTTCATCCTCACCTACATGCAAGAATATGGGTCGGATTTCCAAACCCAGAGCACCCAGGTCCGAATTATTTATTTATTTATTTGTTTGTTTATTTAAATTGCTTAGAAGATAATAGGTATAAGTAAAAACATAGTTATGAATACATGGATACATATAAGAAAAATAAAAAACAAAAGAAACAATAGACAGGGACGGTAGGCACGTTGGTTACATGGAAAGACTTATGCACGCCCCCTGATAGACCCTCTTAAGGAAAACTGTGGGTGAGGTCGAATAGTAGACAGGTCCAAGTTAAGTTGGGTTAGGGGTTTGGGGGAAGAAGTACCACAGGGAGGTCAGGGTGTAGGAGTATCCGAGACAATTGACTAGCTCTGTTGCTGAAGTTGTTTCCTGCAATCAAGTTGGTAAGATTTAACCTTGTAGTTTGTTAATGTTTGCTCTTGTGTTGTTATGGTTGAAGGCTGAAGTGAATGGGCATTGACAGGTTTAGGGTATATGTGCATGATGTATGTATGTTTGGTTATGTAGTAGCTATATCTATGAGATCAGACTGAAGGGTGGCGTAGGTTTGTTGGAGGTTTTCTGTGTGCGATTGAGAGATGTGTCGGAAGTATCTGCTTGTCTGGGTGTGGCGGATGGGTTGTTGGTTTTTGGTGTGGTGCGTATGGAGTTTCGTGGTCACGATGTATTAGTTGGAGGTGAGGTGTGAGAGCGTCTGTTGTTGAATATTAGCGTGTGTCGTCGAGAGCGTGAGATTAGTCAGGAGAACAAATGCCAGCATGAGTCGTGAGAGTGTGAGGAGTGGCAGAATGGTTTGGTGGTTGCTTCTTATTATAATTGTTATTTAGTTAGCGGTGTTTGGAGAGAAAAAGGCCTACGTAAGGACTAGTAGAGCTGACGTATAGAGTGCTGTGTGTGGTGTTATCTAGCTCGTAGGCGAGTGTTTGGTAGATGTGCAGTGTATGAGGATGAGGGTGAGGTTCCGAGAGTTATTTCATGAGCAGGTTTGAGATGAGCAGCAAGTTGCATGCGCTGTATGTGGATATTTTCTGATTTTTTTTCCCAATATGTAGGACAGAGCATTTATTTGTTGAGATTTGAAGTTGCCATTTGTTTGACCATTCTGATACAAATCATCTCCTTAGCCCTGGAAGGGTTGGCTGCCCAGTGGATGGTGACCCTCCACAATGCCGACACCCCCAAGCTGTGGAACTTCAACTGTTTCATGATGTCTGTGCACCACCGTTTCAAAGAAACCCATGGCAGATTGCAAAGCCTACAATTGCATTAGAATGTGAAACAGAGCCATCAGCTGGTGGCTGAATACACTGAAGAGTTCCAAGACCTTGCCTGCCATATAGACTGGCCATAAAACATCTTGGTGAGCTGGTTTAAAGACAGACTGAACAATGACCTCTACAATGCCTGCCTAGCCTGAGGAGTCCCAAACCACCTGCACGATTGGTGCATCCTAGCTGAAGAGGTAGAGATCGACATGGCCAGAAACCAGTACTGGACAGGGACCATGTGGAAGAGATCCCCATGCCAGGGGAAGCAAGAGCCATTCAAACCACAAAGGCCCTCATGCCAAAATCATCTGCCTGCTTCAAAGGCAGACAGGAGGGGCACTGTGCAGTTGAGTGCTGTTCGAAAACCCCTGCTTAAAGCTGAATCACCTGTCAAGTGGAAGCCTGCAAAAACAAGCCCTCGAGGGAAAGAAGCTTTGAACGCAGAGCTTGGATGTTGAAAACAAGCCCATATTCTTGCTCACCAGAGTGGAGAATGTTGGAAAAACTGCTTCCTTTTCTGATCAGAGCCTTCCCGGAGGAGTTGTCCCAAGGCACTTCACAGAATAGGGGTAAAACAGTTCCACCAGAAAAGGCAATTTTGGATGCAGAGCTCAGATGTCAAAAACAAACCCATATTTTTGCTCCCCGTGGTGAAGGAACGTTGGAAAGACCACTTCATTTTCGGATGTGAGCATTTCCTAAGGAGTTGTCCCAAGGCACCTCACAATGTGGTGGGTAGAACTCAGTTCAGCCACAAAAGGCAACTGTGGATGCAGAGCTTGGATGTCAAAAACAAGCCCATATTCTTGCTCCCCAAAGTGGAGAATGTTGGAAAGACCATTTCTTCCAGATCTGAGCTTTCCCGGAGGTGTTGTCCCAAGGCACTTCAAAACATGGTTGGTAGAACTCAGTTCAGCCAGAAAAGGCAACTTTGGACACAGAGCTCGGATGTCGAAAACAAGCCCATATTCTTGCTCCACAGGATGGAAAACGTTGGAAAAACTGTTTCCTTTTCAGATCAGAGCCTTCCCAGAGGAGTTGTCCCCAGGCACCTCACAGCATAGGGGTAGATCTCAGTTCGGCCGGAAAAGGCAACTTTGGATGCAGAGCTCGGATGTCAAAAACAAGCCCATATTTTTGTTCCCCAGAGTGGAGAATGTTGGAAAGACAGTTTCATTTTTGGACCCGAGCTTTCCTGGAGGAGATGTCCCAAGGCACTTCAAACATGATTGATACAATTCAGTTCAGCCAGACACAGGTAACTGTGGACGCAGAGCTTGGATGTCAAAAACAAGCCCATATTCTTGCTCCCCAGTGTGGAGAACGCTGGATCAGAGCCTTCCTGGAGGAGTTGTCCCAAGGCACTTCACAGCATAGGGGTAGAACTCAGTTTGGACGGAAAAGGCAACTTTGGATGCAGAGCTCGGATGTTGAAAACAGGCACATATTCTTGCTCCCCAGGGTGGAAAACTTTTTGAAAACTGCTTCCTTTTGAGATCCGATCTTTCTTGGGGGAATTGTCCCAAGGCATCTCACAACATGGTGGGTAGAACTCAGTTCAGCCACAAAAGGCAGCTTTGGACACAGAGTTCAGGTGTCAAAAAAAGGCACATATTCTTGCTCCACAGGGTGGAGAATGTTGGAAAAACCAGCTCCTTTTCAGATCTGAGCTTTCCCAGAGGAGTTATCCCTAGGTATATCACAAAATGGTGGGTAGAGCTCAGTTCAGTCAGGAAAATTTTCCCATTTTTTTCAAATCTGTTGCAATGTTTTTTTGAGTTTATGATAGTTATCTTTTTTGAGTGTTCCACCTTTTGCTGTCAATTGTATTCCTAAGTATTTAACTTTATTTAGGATCTCAATATTCAATCTCTCCATCAGTTCCTTTTTTTCCCCATCTTATTTTTAAGTAAAATCTTAGTTTTATCTTTATTTTCAATCCTGCTACTTGTCCATATTCTTCAATCTTCTCTGTTAGTTTAGGTGCTGTTTTTAATGGCTTCTTTAATATAAAAACCAGATCATCTACAAGTACTTGTAGCTTATATTCCTCTTTTTTATTTTCATCCCTTTTATTTCACTATCATCTCTGATGTTTCTATTTAATATTTCAATGGTCAAGACAAACAGCAAAGGCGACAATGGGCTTCCTTGTCTAGTTCCTTTTCTAATATTAATATTATCTGTTAAATCTCCATTTATCATTACTTGGGTGGATTGCTTATGATATAAGCAATATAGCTTCAACAAATTTATAGACAAATTTTGTCTATAAAGACAAAAATGTCTTTATAGTTTCAACAAATTTTCCACCAAGTCTCATTTGTTCCATTTGTGATATCATAAACTGCCAATTTACATTTCCAAACGTTTTTTTGCATCTAAAAACACCAAGGCCATTTATTTCTCAGAATGTGTTTCATAATGTTCCAATGTATTCAAAATTATTTTCAAATTATCCTTTATTTGCCTCTTTGGTAGAAATCCATTTTGATCAACATGTATAAAATTATTCAAATATCTCTTAAGTCTTTCTGCCATTATTGAAGCAAAAACTTTGTAATCTGAGTTCAACAGGGAAATAGCTCTATAATTTTTAATTTGTTGCAGGTCAGTATCCTCTTTTGGTATTAGAATAATGTACCCCTCTGTCCATGATTTGTGTATTTTAATTTCTGACAAGGCTTCATTAATCACATCTAGCATTGCAATACTTAAAGATTCCTGTAAGGTTTTATAGAATTCCACTGGCAGCCCATCTGGTCCCGGTACCTTTCCAGTGTTTTATCTCTTTAACACCTCAGTTAATTCCATTATTGTTATTTTTCCTTCTAACATCTTAATCTCTCAGATATCTGAGGTAGCTATACTCTTTTCAATTATTGTTTCACTTTTTCTTCATCAATATTCTCTTGGTTGTATAATTCTTCATAGTATTTTTGTATTATCTTTTTCTTTTCATCGATTCCATTACATGCTTTTCCTTGATCATCTATTAATTGCATGATCTTTTTCGTTTCTCTCTCTCTTTTCAACTTATATGCCAACCATCTGCCTGGTTTATTTCCATTTTCAAAAAAGTTTTGTTTAGCACTTCTAATTTTTGGTTTAACTCTTCTATTTCCATCAGCCCCATTTTATGTTTAATTATGTCCATTTGATTTTAACATTCTTTTTTTGTGGATATTTTTGTAAGTCCTTTTCAAGTTTCCTGTAGTGCTCCTCTAACCTCTGTTGTGTTCATCTTTTCTTAATATTTTTTCCCCTTGTGTAATCTATTGTCAGACTTCTGGCATAAGCCTTCATTGTATCCCATAGGTTTTGCAATGAGGTGTCCTCTTTATTATTTTCCTTGAAGAAGAGGGCTAATTCCCTTTCCATCTTTTGTATAAATTCTTTTTCTTCCAATATTGTATTATTCAAAGTCCATCTAGATCTTTTCCTCTGTCCTTGTTACTCCATTCATACTGGGTTGTGATCCACCCAAGTACTTGTTTCAATATTTACTTCTTTTACGTTAGAAATCAAATCCATTGATCCATAGCAGGATCTCTTGACTGTCTCTCTGTAGAGCTGGTGCAATTAGCTCTACCATGATGATGTTCAGATCTTCCTCTTTGCTCTCCATAATGTTCTGGAACCTCACATAAAAAGCAGCATGATCCATCTCCAGGTGGATAATTTGTTCCTCTAATTCCTTATTCATTGTCATCATTTTTCTGTCTACTAAGTCAGTTTCTTCTCATTTTGTTCTCATCTGATTTCCACTATTTATAGTTTTTGCTCACTCTTCTCAATAGTTTGTTGTATATGTCTACTTTATCTTCTAGTTTGTTAATGTTCCCCTTCATTTCCACATGATTCTTTGACATATTCTCCTGCATCTTCATCATGGTTTCTTGGATTACCAACAACGAGGCTTTTATTGTTTGCATATTAGATATTGTGCTTTGTTTTTTGGCCCCCAGCATTTCCTCAATCATCTTCTGGCAAGCTGGAGATGAGACTGTCAGTGCTGGGTTGGATGTTGTCTTTTTTATTATTTTCAAGGTTGATGTTATGGCACTTGTCATATTTCTTAAGCTTCTGTTTATTTCTGCCCACATTACCATCCACTTTAAGGCTCTGTCACACTGCCCAACGGATGCAAAACAGACACAACGGACGAGCAAAATGTTCCATCCGTTGTTATCCGCTCTCAAAGAGGCAAAAATTTGCATAACAAGAGTGGATTAACACGGACGGGGGGAGGACGCAGGGCGGATGGAAAGCGGATGCGGAACGGAAGCCCAGCGGATGGAAGCGGAGTAGCGGATGGCACATCCACAGGGCTCCGGGGGAGCACAGCGAAGCGGACGCAGAACGGATGAAGCGGATGCACAGCGGAAGCTAGCGGATGCCGGAGCATTAATTGCGCATGCGGGGAGGATGCAATGCGTCAGCCCCGCGGATATACGGAAGCAGCTCGGAAGCAGGTCACCATTCAGAGGAAAGACTGCTTCCAGACACATCGACTGCCTTGCTGTCCTGCCTGCATGTCTGCCTGCAAGCCTTGCTGCAGCCTCCTGCCAGCCTTGCTGTCTGCCTGATGCCAGCCTCCTGCCAGCCTTGCTGCCAGCCAGTCTGCCTGCCAGCCTTGGTGCATGCTGCCTGCCAGCCTTGGGTTCATGCCTCCCTGCCAGCCTCCCTGCCAGCCTTCCTGTCAGCCTTGGTGCCTGCCTGCCTGCCAGCCTGCCTGCCAGCCTTGGTGCCTGCCTGCCTGCCAGCCTTCCTGCCAGCCTTGGTGCCTGCCTCCCTGCCAGCCAGCAACCCACAACATGCTGAAGCACAGCAAGCCTCAGCCATCTGCTGCCAGCCATTGCAAGAGGGACAGGCTACCACCTGCCCCCTGGCCCTCACTTCTGTTCTGCTGGGGCTTCTGCAGACGGGCTCGCTCTTCTGGGGCTGGGGCTTCTGCTGCTTCTGCTTTTGGAGGAGCTGATGACAAGCACTCCAGCACCAGCCACCTCCACAGCACCTGCACCCTCCACCCCTGAGACTGAGCGACCAAGAGGAGTGCCAGAGACTCATTTTTGTTTTATAGCTTCTTTGTTAGTAAAGTCTATTTTTGATTCATAACTGCTTCGTTTCTTTTTTTTATTATAAAGTCTTGCTGGAACTTTAGAAATGGTTTAAGCCTTTGCATGCTTGTGGATTGGGTTAAGATAGCAGTGGGATGGGTTGAGATAGCTGTGGAATGGGCAGGGATACCTTTGGGATGGGTAATAGCTGTAGGATAGATAAACCTCCAGTGCAAGCTAGTGGGACTGTATGGACCACCCTCCCAGGTGCCACACTATGGCCCTTTATTATCAATAACAATGTAATCATTGATCCACACATTTCAACATAAAACACAACTCTTTATTAAATGTCCTGTTCATTGTCGGGCCACTCACACATACATGGCACATCTCATCAGTGTGATGAGACAGCCTGAAGGAAGCATCCATATAGCATCTATCATACCTGTATTGCTACTCCACCGCTCCAGCTGGGGAGTGGCACCAGTGTTCAGGAGGTTGTGCTGCTTCTTCACTTCACATGAGGCTCTGTTGGGCCTTGAACATCCTCAGTGTCTATCAGGTTTCGCCTTGCTCATTCCCCAGGCTCCATGTCCCGATTGCCTTGTTGGAGGGTCCACGAGCCTGTTCTGCAACATGGGTAGGGTGCGTATGAGATTGTGCAGGATGCAGCAAGCTTCCATGATCCTCCTCACGGTCCTCTGGCGATGCTGCATGATGGTGAGAAGTACCTGGAACCTGTTGGCCAGGATGCCAAAAGGCATTCTCCACCATCCGCCTTGCCCCTGGACAGCCTGTAGTTGAAGATCCTCTCTTCACAGGTGAGGAGTCTGGAAGTTTAGGGCTTCATGAGGTAGGTTGTGAGGGAGAAGGTGTCATCCCCCACGATGAAGTAGGGCACATCTTGTGTGTTGTTGGGCAGGGGTTCTGGATCTGGGAAGCCCATGATGAGGTTGCGTTCCAGCTCCTCCTTGAGGTGACTGGCGTTGTATACCTGGGCATCTGAAGATGAGCCGTTGCCTGAAGCATCGATGTACATGAACTTGTAGTCAGCATCGACCATGGCGAAGAGGATGATGCTGAAGAAGCCCTTGTGTTGAAATAAGTGGACCCCGACTTGGCTGGAGCTTTGCAGGCCAGTGCTTCCCATCTATGGCTCAACGGCTGTGGGGAATTTCCACTTCTGATACCACCTGCTCTGCAACTTCTTCCAGCCTTCTTCAGTGGAGGGGCACTGGAGGAGCTCCTCCTTGTATTCTTCGATGATGGCCGCACCACTTTCTGACCACAATGCTGATGGTGTTGTGTGGCACCCCCCGCCGTACTGCATGCTCCTGTAGGTGGTCCCTGAGCCAGGTGGCGGCAGAGTGAGTGCCATCTTGAGCCCAGGTTCCAGGCTGGGCCGGAAGTTGGTGTTTGCCTTGGTCAACCTGGGTGTCAGCCGCTGCACAACTTCGTCAAACATGGCTGGGGCATCCTCATGAAGTTCTGGAACGCCCGAGTGTCTTCACTCCTGAGCTCCACCATCAGCTTGTTGGACAGTCCGTATCTCGCTCTTCTCCCGTTCCATCTTCGGACACAGACGCTTCTTGGCCGCCTCCTTTTCTTCCCGTAGTAGAGTTCACAGAGCTGTAGATGGCTTCGCACTGTTGCAGAAGGATGGTGGCTGCCCAAAGGACTCGTGGTTACGATCCACGTGGACATGACTGGATGCTGTGGAAAGAGGAGAGGAGGATGAAGGCTGCAGAGGTCGCACACGCAGGGCTGCTGTTCTGAAAGTGAGATCCGAATGTGTTGCTCCCCCTTTTGTCGCAGTATAGGTTTTCCCCCTATGTGTCTTTTGCATCCTCTAGGCATCCTCTAGGCATCCTCTAGGCATCCTGTAGACATCCTTAATCATCGAGATAGGTCCCTCTGCAGACGTTTTTCCGTTTTAAACGCTTTGTTTCCGTGCTGCATCCGTTCTGCATCCGTTCTGCTCCGTTCCGCTTCCTCCTGCCCTCGAGCAGATGCGAGTTGCGTGGATGCGCAGCGGTGCCTAGCAGATATAGCGGATGCATAAGGATGCGTACGGATGCAGAACGGATGCCTAGCGGATGCGTAGCGGATGCAGAACGGACACATTGGATACATTTTCCGCGCAAAAGTTTTGAGCAGCTCAAAATTTCTGAGCGGATGAAAAGTCAATAAACGATGCTGGATGGATAGAGAGGAAGCAAAACGGAGGCAGTGAGTACATCGTGTTAACCAACGGATGGCAAGCTTTTTGGTCCTTTTTACATCCTCTTTGCATCCGTTGGTGCAGTGTGACAGGGGCTTTATATTTTATGTTAAGAGTTAATTTAGGTTAATCTCTTTTTTAAAAACTAATTTCTCTACTTTTTTCTGTTTTATAGCTTCCTCCAATCTCTCAGGTTTTTCTTATTTTAAATACTTAAACCTTTCAAATTTACTATATCTCTGCCAATCACAAAGCATACACATCACCATTATTTACCTCTCAGCCAAGCTTTTTCTCACTGTTTCACTTTTTCTCATTTTTTCTCACTTTTTCTCACTATATTGTATAACACAATATATTGTGTTAATTCCTTTTGAATCTGTATGCTGAATGTTCTTAATTAATTCTATTGAATAATAGTTATCTTAAATTATCTTAAAAATAATTCATTAATGTTTCAATAGGTGAAATAGTGGTAACATTCTTATCAATATAACAATCTAATTAATCAATATTCCTATTACAAAGAGAGAATATGATTACAAATAAGAACCTAATATATGAGTATGGGAATAGTATAAATATTTCAATACAAATGTAACACTGTATTTATTGTAATAAATATATGTAATTGTAACTATATAACTTTTGTATGTATAATCAAACAATATCTGTAAGTCTATATTTTTTTCCAAGGTTTCTTGACTTTTCTTAATTTAAGCTTAACAAGTAGTCCAGAGTTTTTTACTTAATCACTCATTGTCAGCACCATCAAAGACTGTCCTTCTGTTTAGTTGTCTCTGGCGTTCCTTTGTCCTCTTCAAATCTCAACTTTACTTTCTACTTTCTTTCTGCCACTTTTTGTTTCTTTTCTCCCTCTTACACTTCACACTTTCCAACTGGATTCTCTACTTTTTTCTTCTGATCTCCTTTAATCTAAGTGTCCGTCTGATCATTCCCTTCTCCGCACTTTGCAGCTCTCACTGCCTCGTTCAATCACAATGTCAGTCTAGTCATTCCTCTCTCACCACCTCACTGATCTTGCCGCTTCCTTCCTTTTAGCTTCGCTCCCTCCACTCTCCAAATTTCTTCTTTAAATCCTTTGAATCCTTTTTTCCCTCTGAATCCTCCTCTGCATGTCCACTTGTCTTTCTTTGCCTCCTCCTGGAATCTTTCACTCAAAGTTCTGTGTCCTCTCTTTTCTCAGTCCTTTCAGCCTGCACTAACTCGCTGATTCACTGCTCGTTCCACTAAATTACCACCCGTTCTTTGGGGATTCCCCATCTGCTGGAGCTTCCTTTTTCAGCAGATATTGAGGATTCACTTTCTTTTTGGCAAATCGCCACCGTTGCACCTCTGGCATTTTCTGATTAGCTTTAATGACATGGTCTGTTAACAATATCTTCACTTCCTTTTTATCTGTAGCTTAGTCATAGCCTCGGGTCTGTCATACTGGTATGACAGGCACTTTCACTTTGGGTTTCAGGAATTTCCTTTCGTGGCAGCAGGTGATTGCCTTTCACCTCACCATCATCCAAGCTTCCCCTCTATTCCGCTCAGCTCTCCAGGCTCTTCACACCCCTGAAGGATCTCCAAAAGCAAAAAAATGAGGTCCAGGGATGGAGACCATTCTCCTTTCCCCCTTTCACCATGACATCATCACCGGAAGCCTTGACCCACCATTTTGAGATATGCCTTTGGCTAATTCCTTAGGGAAAGCTTGGATCCAGAACATGAAGTAGTTTCTCAACATTTCCCATCTGGGGAATATGAATATATGTTTCCTTTTGAAATCTGACCTCTGTGTCAAAAGTGGCATTTTCTGGCTGAATTGAGTTCGACCCACCATTTTGAGATATGCCTCGGGATAACTCCTCCAGGAAATCTTGGATCTGAAAATGAAGAGGCTTTTCAACGTTTTCCAGCCTGGGGAACAAGAATACATGGTTGTTTTCAAAATCCAGGCTCTGCATCAGAGGTTGCATTTTCTGGCTGAATTGAGTTCGACCCACCATTTTGAGTTATACTTTGGGATAACTCCTCAGGGAAAGCTCAGATCTGAAAATGAAGTGGTTTTTCAGAGTTTCCCACCCTGGGGAACATGAATATTTGTTTCTTTTCGAAATCTGAGCTGTGTGTCAAAAGTGGCTTTTTCTCGCTGAATTGAGTTCAACCCACTATTTTGAGTTATGCCTTGGGCTAGAATGGGGATGGGCAGTTTGTAGTTCAAACTCGCAGTTGCCTCAGCAAGTTGCAGAAATACCTTTATTTCTCTGGTCAAAAATCCTATGTGAATTCAGCAACAGAGACCAGTTAATCTAGTTTGAGGGATTTGTATATTTTTATTTATTATATTTGTCTGCCGTCCATCTCACAAAATGTGACTCTGGAGTTGTTCTATAAACAACTCCATAAAACCCAATAATTACAACAAAAATCACTCTACAATTAAAATTTTAATATTATTTTTATCAAAGACTGAAGGTCTAAAGCGGAGCACTGGATGTTACCCACAATGCAGCAAGCTCATGAAATTATCACATGACATTATTTCTATTAGAAACTTCCTAATAGTGAGAACAATTAATCAGTGGAATAACTTGCCTTCAGAAGATGTGGATACTCCATCACTGCAGGTTTTTAAAAAGAGCCTGGACAGCCTCTGAAATGGTGTAGGGTCTCCTGCTTGAGCACGGGTTGGACTGGACTAGGAGATCTCAAACGTTCCTTCCAGGTTTATTCTGATTGAAGATTGAAGAAATCCCCATTTTCATGAGATCTCAAGCCTGCTGGCAAAACCAATTTAGAGGGACATTCAGAAAGACATCAAGAATATTTTGTGAACTGAGATGGTGTGAGGTGGAAGCAGATTTAAAAAACCACCAAAAGATTCGTTGATCCAAGGAAAACAAGGTTTTATTCACGTGTCTGCAGAGACGGGTTCCCGTCAGGCATTGAGGAACACAGAGCAAAATTCAGGCAGCATTTTTATACCCTAACTGTCCGCCCCCTCGTATGAGGGCTTGGCTCACATTCTTTCTGTTTTCAAATTGACACATTATTCGAAGGTTCATACTAGCTCCCTATCTAGCAAAAGCAGTTACACGGTTTCTGACATCGCAGCACTTTATTACAATTCCCCATTGCTCTAGCCTTATCTTGTTTTTTTCTCTTGTGCACCAAACTGGAACACTTTCTTATTAGCAGAGCTACTGAGTTTGAGACACACTTCCTTATTCAATTCAATGGGCCATCCAACATGACTTCGGTTCTGCTCACAATGTGAAGACCACAGGTATCTGGGGCAGGGATGGTGGCCATAGGTGGGCTCCTGTGCTGATAATTGCAAATGCACTTATGCTTGCATGCTGTCGAGGTAATTCCCCGTTAGGAGAACACAGGGAGACATAGTGAGAGTGGTGAAGAAAAACACACAACCAGCACATAGTTACACTGTATAGTAAAATGTAGGTTTTTACTTCCAATAAACGTTTAAGCAAAAGTCCAAACAAGCAGTCCAAGTCATTCACAGTTATAACAGTCAGTTTTTAGTCCAGGATAATCCAGTAACAAGTCCGTATCAAAAACAGTTCAGTTACAGACTTACATCAAATCCAAGAATAACAACAATCAGCAACAATCAAAAGGGAAATGCAGGAATGGCAACTCTCTCAGCAATAACAGAACCAGGTTTTCTCGCTCCATCTTATGGCCATTTGAGGAACCACACCCAATTACCATTTTAGCTTCCTTACAAGAGGACCGTTATATCCTGGTTTATATATTTTCCAACCCAACTGTTAGGTGACTTACATTCCTAACACACGCTCATGTGCATTCACCCAGAAAGCAATGCGCACAGGTCTGTCCCTTGTGCATGACTCCATGCAGGCACACTTCTCTGCACATGCATGAGCAACCCCCTGTGCGCGCCATGTCTCTGCGCATGTGTACCCATCTCCTGCGCATCCCTCCACCCCCCACGCACGCATTCCAGATACCCAGCAATCAGCTGTTGTGTACTGGCAGTAATGGCTCAGCATGCCACTTCTGACACACGTACCATAGATTCTCCATCATGGCCATAGGTGGTTGTGGTATTAATTTTTTTTAAGGGGGGAGGAGCTTGTTGTTGCATTTAATCAGAAAACATGTCACTAACCTGATGAGTTTTTGAGTTTCAAAGGAAATGAACAAGACAACAATGCTTTGATTAAAGCAATGTTCTCTTTCAAAATGATGAAATAAAACAGATCCCCTGCTTCTCCCTTAATATAAAAGCCCCCCCCCCCAGTNTCTCCCTTAATATAAAAGCCCCCCCCCCCAGTCTACAACAGGAGCCCCTTTCTCATTGAGCTGAAAAGGCTGGCTGAATCAACTCAACTCATTTCGATGCTTTTAAGTGAAGCTACAATCTACAATCCAGCCAGAAAGACCATCCAGATACAGAAAATAATACCTCTCTGCACAGACCAGATTCATGAGTATGTTTAAATCAGTGAATTATAAATAGAAAAAATCTGGAACAAAACTGATTAATAGTGTTTCAGGATGACTGGCTTTTCTTCAATCTGAAATAGTGTTGTGTTGGAACAATACAGAATGCACACACAGATTGAATCTTTCCCTGTGTGTGTGTGTGTGTAGGAAGGGAAGGAGAAAGGGAGAGAAAAATCAATTTTAAGCACAGAAAAGGGCTGTGTGCTTAAGTCCTGCAAATCAAACCTTGATTTAAGGGTGCACCACCAACTGTTCTTGCAAAGCTTTTATACTGATCTAATCAGCAATAATAGCAAATTTAATAACATTCCTCTCCAGAAATTGCTGCACCAGCCTGAGGTGATTTTTCTGTCAATGATGCAGGCCCTCTGCTGTCTGATTACCATATTGCCACTAATGTGACTCATGCACAGAAAGATGATCTTCTGATTTAGAATAGAATAAGCTGGAAGGGACCATGGAGGGATTCTAGTCCAACCCCTGCTCAAATAGGAGACTCTATACCAGGGGTGTCAAACTCACAGTATCATGTTATCACATCACATGATATGTCATAACTTTTCCTCCTTCGCTAAACCAGAGGTGGGCATGGCCAGCATGTGATACATCCGGCTCACGGGCTGCAATTTTGACACCTTTGCTCTACACCATTTCAGACAAGTATCTATCCAGTCTTCTTAAAAACTTCCAGTGATGAAGCCCCTACAACTTCTGTAGGCAAGCCATTCCACTGGTTAAATTGTTCTCACTGTTCGGAAATTTCTCCTTAGTTCTATATTGTTTCTCTCATTGATTAGTTCCACCCATTGCTTCTTGTCTTGCCTTCAGAGGTGCTTTGGAAAATAGGTTAACCTCCTCTTCTTTGTGACAATTCCTCAAATACTGGAACACTACTATCATGTCATCCCTATTCCTTCTCTTCGTTAGATTAAGACCCTGTCACACTGCCCAACGGATGCAAAACGGACCCAACGGACGAGAAAAATGTTCCATCCGTTGTTATCCGCTCTCAGAAGGGGCAAAAATTTGCAAAAGCGGAGCGGATTACACGGACACGGGGAGGACGCAGGGCGGATGGAAAGCGGATGCGGAACGGAAGCCCAGCGGATGGAAGTGGATGGCACAGTGGAATGGGCACATCGCTAGGCTTCCGGGGGACCTCAGCAAAGTGGATGTGGAACGGATACAGCGGATGCAGAACGGATGCACAGCGGATGAAGCGGATGCAGAGCGGATGCAGAGCGGAAGCCTAGTGGATGCCGAGCGTTAATTGCGCATGCGGGAGGATGCATTGCGTCACCCCCCGGATATAACGGAAGCAGCTCGGAAGCAGGTCGCCATTCAGAGGAAATACCTGCTTCAGACACATCGACTGCCTTGCCTGTCCTGCCTTGCATGTCTGCCTGCCAGCCTTGCAGCCAGCCTTGCTGCCTGCCTGCCTGCCAGCCTTGCTGCCAAGCCTTGGTGCCTGCTTCCCTGCCAGCCTCCTGCACCAGTGTTTCAGGAGGTTGCGTTGCTTCTTCCCTTCATGTGAGGCTCTGTTGGGGCCTTGCACATCCTCAGTGTCGATCAGGTTTCGCCCTTGCTCCATTCCCCAGGCTCCATGTCCCATTGCCTTGTTGAAGGTCCACGAGCCTGTTCTGCAACACTAGGTAGTGGTGCACATGAGATTTGGCAGGATGCAGCAAGCTTCCATGATCCTCCTCACGGTCTCTGGGCGATGCTGCATGGGTGGTGAGAAGTATCTGGAACCTGTTGGCAGGATGCCAAAGGCGTCTCACACCACCCGCCTTGCCCTGGACAGCCCTGTAGTTGAAGATCCTCTCTTCACGGGTGAGGTATTTGGAGATGTAAGGGGCTTTCATGATGGTAGGTTGTGAGGAGAAGACGTCATCCCCACGATGAAGTAGGGCACATCTTGTGTGTCGTTGGGCAGGGGTTTGGATCTGGAAGCCCACGATGAGGTTGCGTTCCAGCTCCTCCGTTGAGGTGACTGGCGTTGTATACCTGGCATCTGAAGATGAGCCGTTGCCTGAAGCATCGATGTACATGAACTTGTAGTCAGCAATCGACCATGCAAAGAGGATGATGCTGAAGAAGCCCTTGTAGTTGAAATAAGTGGACCCTGACTTGGCTGGAGCTTTGCAGGCCACGTGTCTTCCCATCTATGCTCAACGGTGTGGGAGAAGTTCCACTTCTGATACCACTGCTCTGCAACTTTTCTCCAGCCTTCTTCAGTGGAGGGCACTGAAGGAGCTCCTCAGGTTTCTTCGATGAGCCTGCACCACTTCTCTGACCACAATGCTGATGGTGTTGGGTGGCACCCTCCAGCCATACTGCAATGCTCCTGTAGGTGGTCCCTGAGGCCAGGTGGCGCACAGTCAGTGCCACCTTGAGCCCAGGGTCCAGGCTGGGCCGGAAGTTTGGTGTTTGCCTTGGTCAACCTGGGTGTCAGCCACGCACAACTTCGTCAAACATGGCTGGAGGCATCCTCATGAAGTTCTGGAACGCCCGAGTGTCTTCACTCCTGAGCTCCACCATCAGCTTGTTGTACAGTCCATCCTCTGCTCTTCTGGCGAACCATCTTCGTACCAAACGCTTCTTGGCCGCCTCTTTTTCTTCCCGAGAAATTCACAGAGCCTATAGATGGCTTCGCACTGTTTGCAGAAGGATGGTGGCTGCCAAAGGACTGTGCTTACGATCCACGGTGGACATGACTGGATGCTGTGGAAGATCAAGAGTCAGATGAAGGCTGCAGAGGTCTGCAGCAGGGCTGCTGTTCTGAAAGTGAGATCCAGATGTGTTGCTCCCCCTTTTTATAGCAGTATAGGTGTCCTTTGCATCCTCTAGGCATCCTCTAGGCATCCTCTAGGCATCCTGTAGACATCCTTAATATCCGAAAATAGGTCCGCCTCTGCGGACGTTTTTTCCATTTACATGCTTTGTTTCCGTGCTGCATCCGTTCTGCGTCCGTCCCGCTTCCTCCCTGCGTCCGAGCGGATGCAGTTGCGTGGATGCGCAGCGGATGCCAAGCAGATATTGCAGATGCATAAACGGATGTGTAACGAATGCGTATCGGATGCGTAGCAGATGCAGAACGGACGAATTGGATACATTTTCCGCGCAAAGTTTTGAGCAGCTCAAAACTTTCTGAGCGGATGAAACGTCCATAAACGGATGCTGGACGGATAGAGAGGAAGCAATATGGAGGCAGTGAGTACATTGCGTTTTCCAACGGATGGCAAGCTTTTGGGTCCATTTTACATCCTCTTTGCATCTGTTGGTGCAGTGTGACGGGCTTTAGACTACAACTGTCCTTCATATATTTTAGTCTCCAGGCTTTTAATCATTTCAGTTTCTCTTCTCTCCACTTTTTCCAAACATCTTTTTTGTAATATGGTAACCAAAACTGGTTCTACGGACCATAAGTTACAGACCATACTGGTATTTTATAGTGGTCTCCATAACCATTTTTTTTCTTGACAATGTTTGTGATGTCTTTTCACTGTTAAAAATACAATTCCAAAGTTTGGAATCGATCAAAATTAAAAACACCAAAACTTGTAAAGTTAGGGCTGACTGAAACAGCTTTATGGAAAACATAAAGCAGCAGCAGCAACTAACTGAAGGATGCTCAAATCCACTATAACTTATTGATACACTTTTCTTTAGTAAACATAAAAAACTCAATATCTATATGAACAGCATGTTGTCTGAGTGCAGTTAGTTTTGAACAACAAAAAGATGATAAGCATAATTGTCAGAGTATTTGCAGCATATTCTGACCAGCACACAAGTAAATAATTCTGCAGGATTCATCGAGATAAGAAACTTCTTTATATAAAATACCATATACCAGAAGGCAGCATACAAATTCAGGAACACAGAAGCAATATTCACAGAAGCAAGTCTTTACAGAATAGGGAGATACAGAAGCCCAGAGGCCTAGATTTACAGAGACCCAGAGGTTACAGAGGACAAACCAATTCTTATATACAGTTCAGCAAGTCAAGGCCACTCCCAGACTTTAGCTGTCTCTTATGGCCCTATACAAAGCAAATACTATGTTTCAGTATCCAAACAGTCCCCATTGGCCTGTTGCCATGTCTATTCCAGTTCACGAATATATACACTGACAATAATGGTAATCATAATATACATATCATTGGCTTGTCTATACTAGAAAGCTTTCCTTATATAATTAATCATTCTCTTAATCTCTTTAATTTCTAACCTCTGTTTCTGTTAGTTTACCATTGGTAAAACAGCTCCCATGTTAAAAGTATTCAGTTTCTTCCTTGTCCTTTATTTTTAGTGTTAATCTGTCCATCTCTGTGCATTCTAATATTTTTAAATAATATTTTCATATAAAGCAGGGGTGTCAAACTCAAGGCCCACGGAGTGCTTAGATCTGGCCTGCAGGGCCACCCTGGAAATAGTGAAGGACTGACCCACGGTGCCTCTGCCATTGAAAATGGAGCTCAAGAGGGTTGCATGTGTCACTCCCGAGGTCCATTTTTGCTGGCAGAGGGTTGCAGGAGGCTATCAACAGCCAAAAATGGAACTCAGGACTCTGTGTTTGCTAGCAGTGCACTCGGGCCATCATAAGCACTCCTCCCCGACACAAGTGACATCATGCTGGCCATGCCCTCCTGCCCCCTGAAGTCAAACACAACCCTGCTGCAGCCCTCAATGAAATCGAGTTTGACACCCCTGATCTAAAGGGATCTCTTCATTTTTCCACTGTTGTGCAAAGACAACTCTTGCTGCCATTAGCAAATGTAAAATTAAGTATATATATTCCCTTTATTATATTATTCTGGTAAAATACCCAACAAAATATTTCTGGTTTAAAATCAATGTGTTGCTTTATCATTTTTTTCTAACCATATATGTATTTTGGTCCATTTTTATTTTTTTTGCTTTTGGACATGTCTACCACATATGATAATACGAACGCTAATACTAATGACCAGGGGTGGGTTTCTACTGGTACTGTCCACTTCTGTAGAACCAGTAGCTCTGAAGAGCAGCAGACGTAGAACCTGTTCTATGTCTGCTGATGTTTTTGTCCACCACCCACCTGGACCTTTATTTCCTGATTTTTTTTTCGACTTCAGCTGCCGTGCAAGGCACAACTGCAGTTAAAAAAGCAGGAAAAGAGGGCTTTTTGAAAGGCTGCTTCTCTGCACGCAGCATGCTGATGACGATTTACAGGTACACAGCCGGCAGCGTGCAGGGAAGCACATCGTAAATCACCGAACCTCATAAATGACCAAACTGGTAGTTAAACCTGTCGGATCTCACCCCTGATGACATTTCCAACATTTAGTAGAATGGGAGTTTCCAGCCATTCCTAAAGTTGCAAGGCTTGTAGTTGATCAGGGAAGGAATGATGCAAAGCAGGATTATCAAAAGTTGTCTGAAAACAAGTTTCTTGGAAAACTTGCTCCATCGGGGAACATACATATGGCACTGTCCATTTAAACCTGGTTGTTTTCTTAACAGATTCTTTATTACCCAGCGAGATAACATCAGTGCAACTGGCTGTGTTTTTCTCCGTGATATTTCCTTGATAAGAGAACTACCAAATTAAGGATTTAATTAGGAAGCTACTTGATAAAAGAACTACCAAATTAAGGATACTAATTAGGAAGCTACTGTGGAAAGGGAACTTCACGAGGACAGTGGTGTCACCCAAGCAGGAAAAGCCCAAAGGGAACATCAGGCCAGCNTGCCAAAAAAACAAATAGAAAAAACCATTATAAAGCTAAAAGAGATTAGAAAAAAAACGATAATACAATCAAGCCTCCTTGCAGAGTTTATTTTCCGCACCTCACTAAGTTTGCCTTCTGGCAAAAAATAAACTCTGATGAGATTTTAATATCTAAACATTAAACACTAAATGAACATTCATACACAAAAGGAGAAAAAAGTATAAAAACCAGAGATTTACCATTCGAAGTTAGCTAGCTAGCCCCAGGAACACAGCCACGCTGTCTCTTGCCTTCCTGAAAATAAAAAGATCCAGCTTTCAAGCAGTTGTCCGTATCCTTGCGCCGGAGTTCTCCCAGAGGGAAAATTCGAATCCTCGAAGAAAGCACTTTGACAGCCTTTCTACACTACTTGATAAAGGAACTTTAGCTGTGGAGTCCTTGGTGCTATTTGAACTAGTCATTTGCTTGCAAAAGTTTATTACCTAATTAGTGTTAGTCAATTTTGAATTTGTTCTCTCTTTATATACACTAGCTTAGCTGGCAAGTGTTGGTGGCAGTTTGCTTTTCTTCTTGATAGGTCCTTGATTATGTATTGATTGATTAAGGAAGGAAAAGAGCTCTAAAAAAATGAAATGTCTGAAATAGCCCTGGCAAGGATCAAAACTTTTGAAAAAGGGAAAATTTCATGTGGACTAGTTCATGGCGTTCATTCAAACACCACATTGTGCTGTCGCAGAATTCCATTTTGTTGTGCATCTGTATGATATCACAACGCTCATGCAGCTCATTCAGTCCTTTATATCCCCCTTGCAAGGCCCTATGGTTGCAAATTAAAGCTTCTTGTCTCTGGCTTCTAGCAAAGGACAACTCACCATGTATTTCATATATATATATATAAATATTTGTTTTTTTAAGCTTTCGCGGGACCTTACATGTGTGCTGTTCAGCTTCCTTCAGGTATTATCCCACGTCATTGTAGTGCTTTTAAAGTTGTAGCAATGTT
>BHFT01002863.1:0-36530 GCA_004320025.1 Laticauda laticaudata
ATTTTCACCACTTTTTGGAGCGGATGACAACGGATGGAGCCACCCCTGAAATTTTGCTCGTCCGCTGTGTCCTTTTTCCATACGTTTTGCATCCATCAGCCAATGGGACCTAGCCTTAAAGTGGTGGAGAATGAAGTGGCATTTTATTCCTGAAACATTAAAGCCTTCTTAAAAATCTGCATTCCTAAGTTTCAGGTCCTTCATCAATTTCAGTTCTGGAGTCATGAGGCACTCATCTATAAATATATCCTACCTGTGATCAGGACTTCTATGCATAAGGTAGCCAGGTGTGAATGGCAATTGGATACATTGGGCTTCAAAGAAAAGCTAGTGTTCCTACTGATCTAGTGGCCATCCTGCTACCCAGCATGATCATCTCCATGTTTTTGGACAAAATGTCAAAACTGGAGTTACCTTACCTAATAGTCCTGGTTGACTTCAGCTGCCATGCTTTGAACACTGAATCTGGATAGGCTCAGGAGTTGATGGCCTTCATCATAACCATGGGCTTTTTACAGATGTCAATCCTGAAGCAAACTTGGCTGATGCTATCTTTGAGGCTTCAGGATTGCTACAAGACAGAAGAAGAGACGGGGGGTGGGGATAGATAGTTAGGGTTTGTAGTCAAAACAAAAAGTTTTCCTGTGGACATTCTAACAGGTGCTGGGGAGAGGAGGAGTGGCTAGCATCTGTATTGAACAATGTGACGTGGGGGATTTTGCATTTTTTAATTAGGTGAAAACCACAGGAACTTTCAGAGTTGGTTTTCACCAATTGTGCCAATATGATGTATCCAACAAATTGTTTTTTGAGAGGTATACCTGCTTCGGATTTCTGCTTTCAATGGAGGCATTACTTGGAATGTTGGCAACATTCCAAGTAATGGATTTTGGGTTATTTAATATTACAAAATTATATATTATAATTATGATATTATGATTCAGTAGATCATGGGTGTCAAACTCGCTGCATCACATTGTTGTCACATGACATTTTTCCCATTTACGGAGCTGCGGTGGTTGTGGCCAGTGCTTGATACATCCAGCCTGTGAGATACCAGCTTGACACTCCTGCAGTAGATAGATATTTATGAATACATTCTACCTACAATACAGATGCACTATTTCTTAAACCCATTGTCTCTCTTTGATGAAACTTATTATGGTTTTATCCATATTTTAGAATTTATAATTTTTGCCAATACTATTATCTTTCCTATTATCTTCTTTCTTGGTTTATTAGGATTTATCACTTTGTTGTTTGTATGTATACTGAAAGCTTATGCACTGGAGACAACAAATTGCTTGTGTGTCCAATCACACTTGACCAATAAAGAATATTCTATTCCCATTCCCATTCCCATTCCCTATTCTGTTCTGTTCTGTTCTCTTCTGTTCTGTTCTGTTCTGTTCCGTTCCGTTCCGTTCTGTTCCATCCCATCCCATCCCATCCCATCCCATTCCTACTCTACTCTACTCTACTCTACTCTGAATTAATTGGTTTCTTTTATAGCCAACGTCTAATAAGGAACATGGGACAATTATGAACAATGAAAAAGGATATAAATTTCTTTTCAAATGAATGTAAACCCCTTTGGAAAATAACTCTCTTTCATTTATTGGAAGAAGATATTTAAAGTTGCAGGCCAACAAAAGTTAAAAACAATTTAAATAGATTGACAAAATAATAAAAACAGGTATTAACCAGGGGTGGGATTCTACCGGTTCTAGCCACTTCTGTAGAACTGGTTGCTCTGAAGACAGAGAGCATACATAGAACCGGTTCTATGTCTGCTGCTCTTTTGACCCACCTGCCCTCCCGGGCTCTAAAATTGCCTTTTATTTCCTGCTTTTTCAACCACAGCTGCTTTGTGCAACACAGCTGCGGTTGAAAAAGTAGGAAAAATGTGCCTTTTCAACTGCTGCGCACCTGTGCGCAGTGCTGTTCAGCTGTCCAGTCAGCTAGCTGATGATATACATGGGCGAATGTGTGCGCAAAATGTAAAATCAGTGAACCAGTAGTTATACAGTCATATCCCACCCCTGGTATTAACAATGTACATTTCTTGTATGAGTTGAAAAACATATCAGTATTATTATCATTCTACAACTACAGATCAGTTCAGAGACAACTAAGGGCACCTATTCCTAACCCTGATGATTCCAAAAAGATGAAATTTATATTGTGACATCCTGATGTAATCTGCTCCTTTTCATACTGTATATGAATTGTGAGGAAAACACTTGTATTGTTGAAATGCATATTTTATCACCCGGTTCCCTCTCCCCACCAACAGATCCTTTTGAAAACTATTCCTATTTTTTAATGCTTCATTTTTTTCTTTTAATAAATTCCTTCACCTTCACCCATGAACATAACACCAGGATGTTAGCTGCTAATTCTTTGAGCCATTTAAATATGACATAAGAATCTTAAAAGACTCAATTCTAGTGCCTCAGAAGGAGAAATCATTATTTGGGGCCCAAAGGAACAGTCCCACTCACCACATGCTAACACCCACTACATTACCACTAGAAAAATACCTTTGAAGTGATAGTCTGTATAGACCATGATTACTTCTCATTATTGGGATTTCTACTAAGCTATTCTGAGAGTATTTAATGGATCCATCCATTAAATACTCTCAGAATAGCTTAGTACAGCATGCATAGATGATTGAAATAAAAAGCTGAAACAATTTCTTAGTTGCTAACAAGTGTTCTCATTTAACCACCAAGCTTTTTGGATGAGAATGTGTTCAAGGGAAAACTAAATCCAATTGCCTTGTGAAAAAGCATCTTTCGAACAACCATGACATAGATCGGGGTGGGATTCAATTTTTTTAACAACCAGTTCTGTAGGCATGGCTTAGTTGGTGGGTGTGGCTTGGTGGTCATGTGACTGGGTGGATGTGGCTTGGTGGTCAGGTTATTGTCTGGGCATGGCCAACTTAATATCACTCACATTGAGGCACACATCTCTCATGACTGTGCAGATGCTGCAACAGTCATAAGTGTAAAAAAGATCATGTCACTTTTTTCAGTTCTATTGTAACTTTAAATAGCCACTCCACACAAGCAAAGTATTAGAAAAGGAGGGGGGAAAAAACTCCAGAGAAGTTCCTGAGACAGGAAGTCTAGTCCTGCCAAGAATGTAACAAGGGTCAATGGAGAGGCAGTTTCTGTAAGCAACACCAGANGTTTCCTTCCTGCCTTCCTCACAGAATTAGGCCAGTAATTTCTTCTAACAATCGGTTCTCTGAACTGCTTAGAATGTTAACAACCGGTTCTAGCGAATAGGTGCAAACTGGTAGAATTCCACCCCTAACCTGGATGACTGATAATCTCCAAAGATACTGTCATTTAACCAGTGAAAGATGCCTGTGAAACCTTAAACGGCATATTATATAAAACCCATGGAAGACTGAGTTAAATGTACATCTATTTCCTTGGAAAGGAATCAATGGCATGTACATTTAAAAGATCAAGATGATGGTTAGAATTGAAGTCCTGCCCTTTTATACTTTATGTGAATGCAATGCAAATGGAGGAACACTAGGGACAGACCTTTGGTTTTATGATGACAAATACAGTTCCTACTTTCCTTCCACCCACCTCTAGAAACAAACCTATAAATAATTCATCTTAGCTAAACAATTTTAATTTCTGTCTTTAGAACTATGAATGGACAAATGATGATTGCTGTACTGCCCCTTTTGTGCTCTAAAATAGAACAGAAGGCCTTTTTTTGAAAAAAGAAAGTGCAGTGACAAAAAAAATGGTTGGGAAATATAGGCAGATATAGTTTGAGCAAGCGAGCATGCTGTGTTTTGGCAGTTAGTTTCCAATTCAGTCCCTAGGCAAGGGTTTGGCACAGGGAACTGAATTGCTTCTGAGACTTGGCATAACTACATTTACAAGGTATTCATTCCTTGAACAGCATGTAATATAGGCATGTAGGCTGTTAATTTATCTTCTGAACTGTGCAGCCTGAACAATTGTCAATTGTTCTTTTTGAATCCTTCTGATCTCTAAGCCTGACCTTACTGTGGGCAATTATGGAAACTTCAGTGTTAACTGTGTGCTTATAGGTCTTGTTTCGGACCCAGACATCACGAAGAGTCTCTAAAAAGGTACCAGTCACTGAGCTTTTCTTTTTTCTTCAAAACTGAAAGATAACTATTTTCCTTAGGATTTTGGGGATTTGATTGATTGAAAGTCACTTCATATGGAAGTACTGAACTTTACAAGATCAACATTGATAGAATATAAACAGATGGCTGAAATTCCCAAATAATTTAGAGGAGAAAAATAAATGTTAAAAACAGAATATTGCTTCCAGAATAATATATGTGCTTAGAGGGTTCCTCTGATAATATCTTTATAAAGTTTTTAAACAGTTGGATTATTTGTTAAGAAAGTATTTATAGGAAGGACAAACCCAAAATATTTCTTTATTCAAATAATAACTTCAATGTGATTATGATTATTAGCATATAGAGCTGTGACAAATGCTAGGAGCCCACAATGCTCTTGAAGAGTAATAGTTTGGCTTGCCAATGTACAAGCCCTGTAATAGGACACACTTGCATGCTTCCCAAGGTGTGCTACAGGAGGGCAAACTGGATTCACAACAGAGAAAAAGACAAGTGGTTCTCCCTTCAACATCACCCAAGCCCCCTCTCTTTCTGAACCTGCTCATAAGCAGGTACTGCAACCAGGAAGATTCAAAGCCATCAGGAATCAGATTGACTGCACCAACTCATGAGCACCAACTCATCTCACCACTGAAGTGGTACCTATCTATCTACTTCCATAAGAACCATTATTTTTGAACTTTTAAGTGGACAGAAGCTGAGGTGAGTGACAGGAACTTACCTTGCCATGCAGTGCTAGGACTTGAACTGCTGGAACAGAGACCATCTCCAACATCACTAATCCATTTAGCTATCACACTTACTCTTCAATATGATGGTAGTTTTCTGATTTTTCTGATCAGTGGTCTTATCTATGGGATTATGTGTTGCTTTTGTCTCCTTATGGAATCCAAATGATCAATTGAAAAACAGAAACATTATTGAGTCAACTTGTCAAAGTGCAGTTGTATTTGCAACACATAAGACATATATGGCTGATGTTGGGATGGAGAATTATTTTCATTTTGGTTATCAATAAAAATTATACTCTGGGATAATTAAAGTTGGAAAATTACAAGTATTTTTTTTATTTGAAGTTAATTGACAAGTACAGATATTAAATTAGCCAAACAGGATTTTATAACTAGCTGTGGAATAACAAAAGGAAGTTGAATTGTGAATGTCTGATCCACATAAACTGGCAGGCTTCAAAACTACTTATTATTGTTAGCATTAAAATATGTTTGGGAGGATTTCAAATCTACAGGTTTTTATAGATAATTAAAGAATAGTGTTACAATTAAAGGATAAGTTAACTTATTTTGAAAGTCAGTACTGTTATTTGCAGGAACTCTTGGTATTTCCAATGTGAACAACAAAATAATAAGAGAATAACAGAGTTCAAAGGGACCTTGGAAATCTAGTCCAAGCCCCTGCTCAAACAGGAAAATCAATAGTTAAATGACTTAAGGAATATTAAGCATTTTTCAAATGAAATTAATTCAACAAAATATTTCCCTCAAACTTAATGGTCATATCAATATTTTTTTAAATCTCACTATCAGTTTCATTATTTTGAAAGTGTAACATTATGTACATTTATGCATATGACGTGGGTTTTCCACCACTGCTTCAATTTGTTAATATAGTTTGGGGAAGAGTAATAATATGTAAAAATCTTATTGAATTACTGAATTACATGCAATCCAAGGACAGCAGATTGCAAATCTTCATCTAGACATTAAAGGAAACATAATAGAATTCCAGAAATTTTTCAGAAGCAACTTTAGGCCTCATTTAAAAGAAAGTAAGTAAGGTGACAACATTGGATAAATCTGGCTGTTTTGAAAATGTAAGCATGAATGGGCTATGTCAGTATCTCGGTGGGAAATGACCTACAGTGTTATAAACCAGACTGAAGTCCAAATGAACATGGAAGAAAGATGTAGAAAACCATTTCCATATTGTTGCCACAGAAGATACCAGGAGCCAAACTTGAAGAGAATTGCATTTTATAAATTGCCTGCCCTCAAATTTAACAATCTTTTTTTCCCCAGTGTATCTTCCCATTAATTGTCAGAAAAGATGGATCAAAATCTCAAGTGAAATATTGAAATGTTGTTTATAATCAAATTCTGAGAACTGGTCACAAGAATATATATATTACACAGAATAAGGGAGATTCAAGGGAAAGAAATCAAAGTATAAGCAGAAAATCCATGATAAAGCTAAGTAAATTAGACATTGGAACAGGTGGACTGAGCAGGTGGTCAAATTATCTTGAGTATCTGCAATTCTCTTTACATTTTTAGAATGTTCTGCATTTTGTCATTATTGTGAAATACTCCCTGTAACAAAGGATAGAAACAGTGATGTATTCTGAGTTTTTAGTAAGAAGCACCACTGCCAGATATTTTAATTTTTTTTCTGCCTTATACCATCTTTCCCTAACAGTGGGAAACATAAGCCCAGCATAATGTTTCGTTTGCAGAAAACCCTCAACTCTTTATCTGTTGAATGAAGACAACTGTCACTCTTAGCTAGCTATGTGGAGCAGTGAAGACCTTTGGTAGCAATTTGGGTTCATTTATAATTACATTCCTCAAAGTTCTATTAGTGTTGTAAATGTTCAATATTATACAGTATTTAAATAATACACACAGTGTGGGGGGAACTTCTGGTTTGCAGGGCTTCGGCTGCAGCAGGAATCCTCAATCGTGCGCGGTTTCTGTTTGTGCTTGCTGCTGGAGTGCCCCGAGCCAGCTGGCTTCGGAGCTAAAGCCACCCCGTAGAGGTGGTTGAAAATAGGGGAGACCCGTCAGGGTTCGAGAGGAGCCACATCTCCTCTCCCCAGCTGGCTTAACTCCTTTTCCAAAGGCAGTAAAGAGCAGTGGTCAGAAATGGCCACCACAAAGAAGCAATCATCTGGAAAAGAATATGCAGGAGGAAGCTAAGAGGTGAAAGTTTTGGCTGACTGGGAGAAGAAGCAACATTCAAGATTTCCTGGAATTTAAATAAAAAAAGATACATCGCTCCCAAAGAAGATCTAGAGGCAGTGAATGAAAGTAAAACGGGAAAGTTTGCTTTTTCTCACTCTCCTTCCTTATGGTGACAGCAGATGAATGAGAAATTGGAAAAATCCGCTTTGGCATCAGCAGGTATATTAAACTGGAAAATTAAAGTCAAGAGGACAATAAAAAATTTCTGATCATTGAAAAAGCTTTTTTTTCTTTGCTGTAAGTGGGAGAGGGCAGGAAGAGAAGAAGAGTAAGATTTGGATGGAGGAGACTGCTTTGGAATCTATAAGATTAAACTAAAATGTAACAAGACTTCTAAAAGATACATTTTAATTGAACTTTGTAACTGAATTGCAACCCGAGGAGAGAAAGTGAAAAAGAAGAAAGTGTTAAATGAAACAGCTTGTGTGTATTTGGACGACTTAGTGACTTTGGGACTCTTGGAAATTATATTTGAAGGATTAAAAACATTTGGGTGGTTGTTTAAAAATTTTTTACAATGGCATCACTTGTGGATGAACTGAAAATGGAAATTCAAAAAATATAAAGAAGAGGACAAGAAGGGAAGGGCTCTTTTGGCTCCATTTTTCATTTTTTAAAATGGCGTATTTCTACTTATGAGAAACTACAAGAACAAGGAGATTGGGACAAAGAAGAAGCCATCTTAATGAACAAGTAATTTTTATCTGGGGAAGAAAGGGGAAAGGGGGGAAGAGAAATGGAGAATTTAAGACACAAACAACAACCAGAAAAGGGAAAAATAAGGTGAAAAGTAGACATAATGTTAGAAAGCAACAGAAAAGAGGAATACAGAAGAGGGAAATGAAGATGAAGAGACAAGGGGGTAAAAAGGGGTAGAAGTGGAGAAGCAAGGGAGGAAGGAAGGGAAGAGAAGCCTACAAAGGTTTGAAACAAGATGTAAAGAAAACAGGACTTATTTAGAGATAATGGGTAAAAATATAACTAAAAAAGACATTCTGAAAAAGCTACATAAGACTTTTTAGTTGTATTTGTATTAGAAATAATGTTAGAAAATTTAGAACAACATATGATTATAAAATGGATAAAATATTCAATGTAATTTAATGATTTTTTTTAACAAAATAAAGAAATGAAATATGAGGGAATTGAATTTAAGAAGGAATGGGAACATTTTAATAACATAATGTCTTAAAATATAAGTGAATGGGGGGAGGAAGTAACTACGCAAAATTTATAAGTGTTCACATAGAAGCATGATACCTATTTGAAAAGGAATGTATAAAATATTTAAGACTTAAATGAATATTAATTTTAATGATAGAGTTCAATTGGCAATGGATTGTTTTTTTTAATTATATTATATACTTATAATTTTTTTTTTTAAAAATATAGTGTGTAGCTTCAAAATATACTAAGCAGAATCCAAATGAAATTTATGTATTATTTTAAGTATTAAATTTAGGGGAAAGATATAAAGGTGTCATACTCCAATCAGTGATACAGGAGAAATTTTGTGTTATGAGAAAAAGATAATAGACAGTTGAAACAGGACAAAGGATATATAAATATAATGATTTAAATTGAGATGAAATAAATAAAATAGAATTAAGAGAGTGAAAACATGGGAGAAGCTATATAGGAAAATGTCAAATGGTAATAAGATATGGAATAGTATATAAAAGTGAGCATGAACTTGAATTTATGTCTGTACCAAGAGAATGTAACCAGGAACAAGCTGCTTTCAAAAAGATGTTTTATGTTTTTATTTTATGCGTTTTGTTTGTATATATTTGTCTTTTAAAAATCAATAATTTTTTTTGGAAAAATATAATAATAATACACACAGTGTGGGTTGAGAAAGATGGACTGTAAAAAAAACTTTTTATTTCTAAAAAATTCATTAAATAAGAAGAAATGGGCAGGATGAACATTATAAAATTACATTTAAAGAAACAAGCAGAATCAGAAAGATTTACAAAAGTAGCTTTGTTGCCATTTGTTTCTTAATTGGACTCCTCATCATCTGTGGTTTAAATATTTATTAGAAGAAAAAATAATAACATCTATATAACCAACTGAGAACATGGTGTCTTGTTTGCAAAATCAGAATCTTCTTCCTTTCTTTCAATGTACTAATGGAACTCTTCACTGGTAATATAGATGCTAGACATACATGTTTTAAAATATGCCACTGTATTAAATTATTTGATGCCACAGTTCTGAAACTCTGAACCCTGGCTGCTAAATGGCTTACTTAAATTCTTACTTGGCTTTGAATCCATTTATATTCATTATTAACCCCATTTCCAAAGTAATTTTTATAATTTCCAATGTCTTTGGTCTAGCCCTATTTCATTTGCTATTCTTGCTTCATTTCATTCTGCCAGGTTGTCACCTACAAGTTGGAGAGGATCCTCAGCGTAGTGTCTTAAGGGCCTGTCACATTGGCCAACGGATGCAAAACATTTGTAAAAGGACACAGCGGATGAGAAAATGTTCCATCGTTGTTATCCGCTCTCAAAAGTGCCCGAATTTGCATAACAAAGTGGACAACAATGGAAAGGAACGGACGGGGGGAGGACGTAGCCAGGATGGAAAGCGGATGCTCCACAGAGCCTAAGCGGATGAAAGCGATGGGAGCGATGGCACATCTGCAAGCGGCTTCCGGGGGGAGCACAGCAAAAGTGGCACGCCAACGGAAAGAAACGGCTGCAGAGCGGATGAAGCGGATGAAAGCGGATGCAGAGCGGAAGCCTAAGCGGTATGCCTAGTGGATGCCTAGCGCGAATGCCAAAGCATTCACTGTGCATGCGGGAAGGATTCATTGCGTCAGCCCCGCGGAAGCCCCGCGAAAGCAGCTCGCAAGCAAGTCACCATTCAGAGGAAAGACCCTGCTTGCCAGACACAGCTTCCAGCCCAGCCCAGCCAGCCAGCCAACAACCATGGGGAAGAAGAGAAAGCCTCTGCCATCTGCTGCCAGCCCTGGCAAGAGGGACAGGCCCCATTCCCACTCGCTGGCCCTCACTCTGCTTCTGCTGGGGCTTCTGCTGCTGGCCTGACTCTTCTGGTGTGGACTTTCTGCTGGGGGGTTACTCTGCTGGTCTGGGCTTTCTGGCTGGGGCTTTACTCTGCTGCACTGCTTCCTGTGCTGGCGGCTTCTGCTGGGGCTTACCTCTGCTGGTGCTGCTCCTACTTCCTGCTTGGTCCTGCTGGTCCTGCTGTGCTCCTGGTGCTCCATGTCCTGCTGGTGGCTCCTGGTTCCTGCTGGTCGCTACGGGTTGCTACTGGTGCTGACTTTGCTGCTGCTGAATCGTCGTCCTGCTGGTGCTGCTGGTGCTGCTGGTGCTGCTGCGTGCTGCTGTGCTGGCTTGTGCTGCTGCTGGTCCTGCTTTTCTGCTACTGTTGTTGCTGCTGCTGCTGCTGCTGATGGTTGGTGGAGGAGCAGCCCCTAACAACCAGGAAGCCCCTCTGATGAGGGCCAGAATGGCCCTGCAGAGGGAGGAAGAGGCAATACGTGTGAATGGAGAGGAGCAATAATCCATTGAAGAGGCAGGAGGGTAATGAGTTTGCTGGAATGGCTGAAGGAGAAAGAGTATCTATGGCGGAAGGGAGCACAGGCCTCTATTCGAGCACCAAAGAGGAAGCAGGCTGCTTGGATGAGAGAAGGCGGAGAAGCCTGGCTACCACTTTCAGAGGTGCTCCTCGCGCCTTGGTGGAAGCACATGCAACCCCTGGTACGGGATGGCACTCAAGAATACTGGCCAGGCCACAGTCGCTTGATGGACCGGAGAGACGCTTATGTGAAGCCCAAGTGCCAGCATTCCTGGAGGTGAGATCCGCCACCCAAGAGCCAGCAGTCCCTCTCACAACCCTTCCTCTCAGGTCAGAGAGGCCAGTTCTCTCTGGCCAAGAGTCGTGCGGCCTCCTGTGTCCAGAACAGGTTATCTGCTGGAGCATAGCCACGATGGAGCCCCCGACAGCTGCACTTCCCGTGGCGGAGCGATCGTGAAGGACCCCCTGATGCAGTGTGAGCAAGAGAGCGGGCACTTCAACAGAGAACAAACCCACATCCACCCCCAGCTCCAACGCTCCACAGAAAGCAGGCAGAGAGGCAGACAGGAAGGGTTAGAAGCCATACTGTCCTGCTGGCAGATTAGGGACACCCATCAGAAGCAGTGTAGATCTCTCTCTCAGCTGTTACACACTGATGTCCCATCCAACAAAGGCCTTCCTCATTCTACGTCAAAAACAGACCCTCATGAACATTGTCAGAAATGCACACTACCAGGTGATAAGGACAGGATCACCGGTCTTTCTTACACAACCCTCCAGACCCAGACTGAACCTGCTCCCACCCAGTCTTAAGGTTTTTTTTTCTGCTCCTCCACCCCAGGTGATTCACTGCCCTTCCAAGGCTTTCCACAGCCCTCCCACTACAAAGGCTACGGGCTACCAGGGCTCCAGCAGCACAGCAGCCCTTCCCAGTCCAGCCGACAGGTACATTGAATGCCACCAGTGCCAACCGTGATGGGGAGACGATAGCCACCGCGATGCCACCTCACGCACAATTGATGCCAGCCATTGCCACAGATGCCACCGATGCCACAAGATGCCACCGATGACACAGATGCCACCCACGTCTCAACCTCGCTAGCTGCAGACCAGACATCACCACTATACTCCTTCCTTCCTCCACCCCACAGCAAGCCATCTTACATGCAGCTTCATCCACGACACCATCCCCTGTTGTCCTCTCGGGGCCAGGAACCAATGACGAACCATCAGACCAGCACTCCAGCAGCAGCCACTCCACAGCACTGGACCCTTCCCTGAGCTGGGCATGCCTCAGAGTGACTAAGAAGAGTGCCAGAGACTGGGGAACTGTGTTACCTGTGAACTTTATCTTTGTCTTGGCAGGCACCTGGGTCATTTTGCTTTTACAAGCATTGTTATTAATAAAGATTATCTTTGCTTCAAGCACTTGCTTCATTTTATTTTATTAAATAAAGTACTTTGGTGGAAACTTTTTAGAAATGGTTTAGCCTTTGCATGCTTATGGGATGGGATTAAGATAGTAGTGGTATGGGCAGGGATAACCTTTCGGATGGGTAATATCTGTGGATGCAGAGAGAATATACCTGTGGGATGGGCAGGGATACTTGGTAATGGGTAATAGCTATTGGGATACGATAACCCTCCAGTGCAAGCATAGTGGGCACTGTATGGTCCACCCTCCAAGCGGTCCAACACCTATGGCACCTTTATTATCAATAACAATCTAATCATTGATCACACATTTCAACATAAACACAAACTCTTTATTTAAATTTGCCCTGTTTTTATTGTAAAAGGCCCCAACTCAACAATACATGCACATATCTCATCAGTCGTGATGAGACAGGCTGAAGGAAGCATCCATTAAGGCATCTATCATCCTGTCTTGCCACTCCACTGCTCCAGCTGGGGACTGCACCAGTGTTTCAGGAGCGTTGCGATGTCTTCTTCTCTGCCAATGCTGCATGGTGGTGAGAAAGTACCATGGAAACCTGTTGGCCAGGATGCCAAAGGCATGTTCTCACCACCCGCCTTGCCCTGGGACAGCTTAGTTGAAGATACTTCTCTTCATGGGTGAGGCATCTGGAGGTAGTATGGCTTTCATGAGGTAGGTTCTGAGGGAGAAGGTGTCCATTCCCATGATGAAGTTAGGGCACATTTGCGTGTCGTTGGGGCAAGGGGTCTGGATCTGGAAGCCAGGTGATGAGGTTTGTGTTTCCAGCCCCTCGTTGAGGTGAACTGGCTGTTGTATAACCTGGGAATCTGAAAGCTGACCCGTTTGGCCTGAAGCATCGATGTACATGAACTTTACTCAGCATCGACCATGGCAAAGAGGGATGATGATGAAGAAGCCGCTTGTTCGTTGAAATAAATGGATCCTGAAGTTGGCTGGAGCTTTTGCAGGCACGTGCTTCCCATCTGTTGGCGTCCAATGGTGTGGGGAAAGTTCACTTTTCTGATAACCACTGCTCTGCCAACTTTCTTCAGCCTTCTTCATTGCGAGGGGCACTGGAGGAGCTCCTCCTTGTATTCTTGCGCTGATGCCTGCTACACTTCTCTGCCACAATGCTGATGCGTGTTGTGTGGCACCCTCCAGCCGTACTGCATTGCTCCGTACGTGGTCCCGTGAGGGCCAGGTGGTCACAGATTCAGTGCCACCTTGAGCCCAGAGTCCCAGGCTGGGTGCTGGAAGTTGGTGACTCTGCTTGGTCAAACTGGCGTCTCAGCCAACTTCCACCAACTTCAATCAAATATGGACTGGAGCATCCTCATAAAGTTCTGGAATGCACGGAGGGTACTTCGTTTGCCTCAGCATCCACCATCAAAAACTTGTTAATACAGTCCGTCCTCTCCGCTTCTGGTGATCAATCTTTCGGACCAGACATTTCTTGCGGCCGCCTCCGTTTTTCTTCACGTAGAACACGCGTGAAAGAAGCCTGTAGATGGCTTCGGCACTGTTGTAGACGATGGTGGCTCCAAAACTAGTGTTGATGCATCGATGGTGAAGATGACTGGATGCTGTGGAAGAGGCAAAGAGCCAGATTATAGGCTGAAGAGGTCTGCCCACCACAGGGCTGCTGCGACTGAAAGTTGAGATCCAGGTGCATTCCTACCCCTTTTTATAGGAAAATATAGGTTTTCCGCTCGGAGTCTTTTGCATCCTCTAGGCATCCTGCATACATCCTATATACCGTGATAGGTCCCCTCTGAGAACGTTTTTTTCTGTTTTAATGCTTTGTATGTGAGCTGCATCTGATTTATCCTTTCTTCCATTCCGTGCTACTGACGCTTTGTTGTCCGTTCCATGTCCGTTTCGCTTCCTCCTGTGTTCGTTTCTGCTGGAGCAGATGCCGAGTTGGCGCACGCACAGCAGATGCCTAGCGATATGAAGGCGGATGCGTAACAGATGCGATGGATGTTATAACGATGTTCCCCGTATGCGTTGCATATGCACAACGGATGCATTAGGATACATTTCCACTCAATAAAGTTTTGGTGCAGGCTCAAAACCTTTTGAGTGGATGTAATCACAGTAGACGAGATGCGGACGGATTAGAGGAGTATGAGAAACGGACGCAGTTGCAGTACGACGGAAGTATCATGTTAAACCAATGGATGGCAAGTGTTTCTCTCCATTTTACATCCTCTTTCCATCCGTTGGTGCTGTGTGACAGGGGCTTTAACTCCAGTGCTATCCATAAGTACTGATAGCTAGGGCAGAGATAACAATATGTTTTTGAAGTATACAAGATAGTTTAGAACTATCATTTAAATTTCCTAAGCACTGATTCACCAGAACTTTGATTTTATCAGTTTTACTTGCAATTACATTTCTAATAACCTCTAGTATAGAATTTACATTTCGTAAAAACCATGTACTGAGTCAGTGTCGGCAACTATCTCCAGTTTTTTCTTGATCTATAACAATCATTTCTGAACCCACCAATGTATACATTTTAATTATAAATAAGTAAATATATAAATATATAAATGTTTACATGCAATGAGAAAATAGCAACATTGCCTTAATGTGTACCATTTTACACTAGCTTGCAATGAAAATGGTAGGTGTTGGTTAGATCTCCTGTAAGTTGAAATGGTAAAGTATACTTTATGATATGACACTCTTTTAACATTTCAATTCCACTTCATTCTAATGCATTAACAGGCAAGATAATATGAAGAGATACCCAATTAGATTGCTTAACTTTTTGATCTCAGCAGATAAGACATCATGAACAGGAAATCACCAGCAAATGTTAAGAGTGAAGGGCTAAGAAAAATTGCAATGCAAATTTATTTCTATATTGTTACTCCAAAAGTATATATGAGCACATTCACAAATACTTCAGATATCAAATTCAACTCAAAAGGAATTTACCTTTTATTAATAAGAGTGGTACATTAAAGATGTTTGAGTTGATTTTGCATCTTTCTGAGTCTTCTTTCAACTTTAAAGCCTAAGGCATGGAATAAATATGGAGAATTGTAATAGTACCTATATTACTAGTTTTCATAAGAGATGAGCTGCAAATTAAGCAGAAGGAAATTATAAATGACGAAAAGTATACTGAAAGTAGTCCTTTTGTTGGTTAGCGGTAAAGGTCCCTGTGTGTAAGGCATCCAGAAAGTATCCATGATATCAATCACTTAGAGACATTTTCTCTCCAAATGATTTATTTAAAAACAGATCTGTCATGTCAAAGGCAATTTCCCAAAGTGAAAAATTTTTGCATGTTACACAGAATCCACCTTCTCTCCTCCCTTCTCTCCTCCCTTCTCTCCTCCCATTTCTACACTTCATATATCATGAGACCCAGTTAACTGCCACTGGAATTTCCTAATACACCATACAGAATAACCTTGAACTTTTCAACTCCTCCAACTCTCTTAAAAAAAACATGTGTCAGCTGAATTTCAAAGCTGTCACTGAGCGTGGATATGAGCCAGAAGGTTAAATAATGGGACCTTGATTTGATCCAGCAAGCACTTCTTAAATTCTAAAGGTAATGAGCATTTGCAAGATCATTTAGAACAGATTAACTATTACTTACTGTAAGTGTTAAAAGATTCTAATGTATTCTTGACTTGCAAATTTAAAATGCTTTTGTGAACTACAGGGATTTTTGTTAAAAAAAAAATTACATACTGCAAAGCTGAAGCTTATTGCTAAGCTATGGCACAAACATACTGAAATGTTACATCAAGCATTCACACACCACCTGTTGTCTCTGTGTTCAATCTGGCATGTCATTATATATTTTTTCTGACATTTCTAATTATGCACTGTAATTAAAAGAAACTTCCAATGTGTGAAAAGTTTTTACCCTAACTGGAGGATAAAGCAAAAAACAATACTCTATGTTTGTACTAGGGAATGAATATCATGGAATTCAGAGGGCATTATGATTAAGATGGTTCTATATTATACAAATATGCATATATTCAAATTTGAATTGGGTCTTTTCCAATGTTTCCCAGGTAATCTCTTGCTCAGGTGATTTGATCCAGCTTCTCTGCATTTTCTAGGAGATCCATCCTTGCTGCCATCTACTGTTGATAAGTTAAGCCAATTGAAACATTTAGGGAAAGATTGCTTTCTATTCCTACAAGCTGTAAGCAACAGTAAGAAGAAATGTCTGGAAGAGACATCTGTATGTCTGGAACACATAAAGTGTTCAGGAACAGAGCTTTTCAGTAAAAGATAGTTTAAAGAATAGTTTAAAGAAATGTCTATCAATTGTATAGAGTTTAGCACATTTAGAATATTTTCCATGTTTAAAAATAGGGCTAGCCCAAAATTTTGGTTTCATAAAAACATGCTAGACAGACAAAAATAGCAATTAGAAGAAGTCATTACTGAGGCAACAAAAAGAACAATTCAGTTTTGATATATCATCACACATTACTTGTAAATCTGCTGGGTCATGAAGAAAGCAGAGAACTTTAAAAGATTCATTCATTTGTTTGTTTTCAATTCAGCAGAAAGAACAAGAGCTAATTTATGTTTACAGTGACTCAGTTTGATTATAAAGTCATAGCTCACCAGCTCTGAAATTGCATTTCTGAACTTCTCTGTTTCCATTCAATTAATTCCAAGTGATATTTGTCCAGAAAATGTAGAGCATGTTTCACTGCAATAGAGATTATGCTAAAACAAGCAATCTCCATTTAAAGCTCAGCCGTATCTCTGTCAGCACTCTTGCAAGAACATTACATCTTGGATTCTTCATTAATTCTGTTCTGGGCATTAGCCTAATGTAGAAGTAAGTAAAATGTTATGAACCTAATATAAGAATGTAAACATCAAGTATTTTATATTAGATGGCTTTTAAAAGATTATCCTTTTTTTCTCTCCCACAATATTGTTTTTTCTAATTAGTATAGCTGTTTTCCACCCTTTCCCACAGTGAACTATTGTGAAATGTCATAAGTTTAGTTGTTGGAAAAATCATAACTTTAGCTAAAATATGTTTTGTTGGAAGAGAGTTGGCAATGAATCTCATGAAATTAAAAAACTCAGGGCTAATTATCCCATAGCCTCTGAAAAATACAAAACTATAGTTATCTGGTGTATAGATTTAATTGTTGTTCTTTTTATATGTTGCATAGCAACCTATAGGCACCAAAGAAGTTTAGTTGTTGATCTGTGTCCAGAAAAGTGTGCCCTGTGGTAGGCAGCTATGATGACTATTTGGAAACTATTTTGTCTATTCAGTCTGTTTAGATGTCAACAAAATCAACTTTGCCAAGTTCTTAACTCACTGGAATTAGCCTGCTTATTCACCCATTCTGTTAAAATTCTTGAGTCCACAGGAAAATATCTCTATGGCCAGAGGACTTTCTAGATCTGCAAGCTTCACAGATGTTTGTGGCATCATCAGTTCTATAAGATACCAGTTTCAGTATGTACTACGTATTAGTTAAAATGCTTATAGATGTACAAAAAAAATCTCATTTCAGTCGAATGTACATTGAGAGATTCTCCAACTAATTGTTGTTTTGGTGTGTCATTTATTATTATCTAGTCAGACAGTATAAACAATGATCCTAAATACAGGAAAGATGCATTATAAATAAAGTTATAGTAAGCCATTATGTTAAAGGATACCATCATATATCTTGAAATTCTGAAGTTAATAAGAGGCTTCCAGATGCAGCTACATTTATCCCATGGTTCAATTTCGAAAATGAGGTGGTTAAAACATTAAGCAGCACAGCAGGAAAAAACATATTTACTTTTGATTGGGGGCTTCCCAACTTTGGTTATAAGATGGGTGATTATATAAATCATTTAAATAAATAAATAAACAAATAAATAAATAAATAAATAAATAAATCTTACATTGCCAATTTTTTTCTTAATATTCATATATTGCCACTAAGAGAGCAAGTGGATCGGTAATTATTTATCAGACTTGATGTTACCCATCTCACCAAAGGCAACTCCGAGTGGCTTACACCCATTGAATAAAATTCAGTATAAAACATTAGAATAATAAATAAAGATTTTAAATTGTTAAAAATTCAATTAAAATAAAATTAAGCAAGATGGATAGCGTGGGAGCAAAGTGTGCACAGGATGGAGGTGGGAAGTTCTCTCTCAGCCACCTCCAATGGGCTACAACCCCATTGGAAGGATGGGCTAATCCCATCAGGATGAACTGGTTTCTCAGATAGCCGTGATCATGCTATGAATTGCTTTAAAGGTGTAAAGCTAGTTTTTATAGGAGAAAGGCTCCAAGTTGTTTACAACTTTAGAGATTAATATTTCCCAACAAATCAGATATTAGTGAAGTCCAATGTTATGTCCTCTCCATATCAACCCCCTTGCCTGGAAGCATGGGAACTCTTCCAGGAAGATTACAGGCCATTTGGTTTTGTTAATTTTCAACATGAATATTGAATAGACACAAAATCCTAAAATATGCATAGTCCTACATATATACTATAATATAGTAAAAGAGGGCACAGACTAAATTTATACTGTGTTGTTTAAAGAACAGCTATAGCCAGTGGTGTTTATCAGAGCTGCTGAAAGCTATCTCCATCACAAGAACCACTTTAAATAAAACCACTTTATTTGCTACGATGGGTCTGCAACCATATCAATACTATTTATTTATTTTGCTGTAGTCAACATCTGATACCCCTGCAGATGCAGAAACACCCATCCATATGACTATTCTCTGGTTTCCATTCACTTTATTTCTGTGTCCAGACACAGAATGATGTTATCTGAATCTGGAGATAGTAAAATAAATAGAAGTTAGAGTGCCAATGTTTTTCCAGATGTGTGGAAAATTGCACAATGTTTTTGGTTCTGACTTCATATTATAAATTGATTTTTTTAAGGACTAAAATTCCTAGTTTGCAGTAGCAACTCATATATCCATAGATCCAAAAATAGGATGAAATAATTGCTAAAAATATACAAATGTAATGGTTAAGGTGCTAAATTAGAAAATGGAAGAATGTGATTCTAGGCCTTTCTTAAATATGAAAGCCAATTATGTGTTTTTAGATCAGCCATCTTCTCTTTTTCTTCCTGACCCACATCACAGAGTTGCTGTGGGTAAAAGAAGGCACCAGTATTATATGCCACTGAAATTCCATAAAATAAAGATGTGATATAAATCTTATTGTTAATTTTTTTTGTTAAAATTATGTTTTGACAAGAGAATACAAAATAATGACATTAGAGGCTTATACATTTCCATCGATCTGTGAACCCTCTCTAATTATCTCACGTCAACTTATATTTTACCCCTGCAGTTTTTATATCATACATATGTCTTCTTCAGTATTTAGGATCTATCTTACATAGCTTTACATCACTGTTCATCATTTAAAAAGATAAAACAATTTTATCTGAAAAGTAACCAAAGATCAGAATAACAGAGTTGTAAGATACCTTTAAGATCTTCTTGACCAATCCTTCCTCAAGCAGGAAACTATATACCATTTCAGACAAAGGGTTATCCAATCTCTTCCTAAAACTTTCAATGTTCCACAACTTTCAGCATCCACAACTTTCAGCATCCACAACTTCTGGAAATAAGCTGTTTTATTGATAAATTGTTCTAACTGTCAGAAAATTTCTCCTTAGTTCTAGGTTGTTTCTCTCTTTGATTAGTTTCCATCCATTATTTCTTGTTCTGCTCTTGGGTGCTTTGGAGAATAGGTTGATCCCCTCTTCTTTATGGCAGCCCCTCAAATTTTGGAACACTGGTATCATGTCACCCCTAGTTCTTTTTTTCATTAAACTAGACAAACCCAATTTCCACAATTGTTCTTCATGTGTTTCAACAGACTTAATTTCTCCTCAAATAGAGTGCAATGAAAATAACTCTATATTCATCTATGATTTCACAAATGATTTGTGCTTGGATTCTGCATGCCTCAAAAATGATTTAAAGAGTTGCTTTAAAATGCAGCATTTCTTTATTATGTACCTTTTCTCAGTTCATCCTTTTTAGGTATGAAAGCACATGTGCACTAAGCTAGTTGCTTTCTTTATATATTTCTTTTTAACTGCATCTGAGCTGTGATAAAATTAATGACTTTGAGATATTCCATTGATAAAAAAAAATCTTCTCATTCAGAAAGTAAGAAGAGACTACCACCTTCTTTAAATAATATAGCAATCCAAATGCAAGGAAACAAGGACTAAAGAAGCCATCTTAGTGAGATTTGTGTTTGTATACTTTTTCTAAGATACTATGTTTTTAATCAATTCTTCTTGTTAACTAAGAAAAAGTACTTTGATTGTCTACATATCTCTTTTACAGCCTTGTAGTAAGGTGTTAAATATCATGCAAATAATTAAGTGGTGCATTTTATATAAAACCTGAAGCATTTGTTAGTCATAGAAATGTAGAACTGTTTCACTCACAATACTACACATTGCACATTATAGTCTGCCATATTACATTATTAAACCATAATTTTTCATAGTTTTCAAATCTCAACTTACCCATGAAAACTAGATATGTGATTTTGGGCCAGTAACTCTCTCTCATCCCAATTCACCTAACAAAGTTGTTTTTGTGTGGAAAATAGGAAAATAAAAGTCTGTTGGATACGTTCATCATCTTATTTGTAAAAAAATATAAAGGTGGGATACAAGCAAACAAATAAGAAAAAACATTTTATTGTCAAACTTAAAGCTATCTCAGACATATTTGGCCTATGTTAAGATAATGAGAGATAAGGTAATTGTTCCTTCAATGTGAGACTACACATAGAAGTTACACAGGCTTGTTGTAGTAGTTGTAAAATGATAGGAGCTTAGGTTCCTGAAGTAAGACAGAATATACATCAAGTAAATAAAAGCTGCCTTTAAGTAACTTTGGTATCACCCAACAGAAAAGGTGATACCAAGGAAAGGAAAACAGACAGTTTCCAGTAGTAGCAGCTGTTTCAGGGAGTGGAAAAATGTTGATTTGAAGGAGTTTTAGCTTCATACTCCCCAATTCTACACTGTGTTATTCCTATAAGGAGAAATTTAGATGAGTCATTTATCTCATTAAAATAATTCCCTTTTATTTCCTGAGCAATGGACAAGAAACCTTAAAATAAAATCTACCAAACAGAATGCACAAATACAAACATGTCTTTATCCCAACGTCTGCCCTGCAGGATTTCATTCAGCAGAACATTAAGTGTTTGGAGTAATCCAGTGTTTTGTCCGGAAAAACACGAGGTAGACCGGGTTCCCACAGCAAAGTCTTTATTTCTTAGCCAGAGTGTAGAAAAGGAACATTGGCTCAAGCCGCGCGGTCTTTTATACATTTCCCGCGGCTTGTAGCCCAATGACAATTGTTTGATTTGCCGCCTTCCGCCTTCCTTTTGAAACCAATCCTTTTCGTTCTAAGTACGCATCAGATGTATTTTGAAAACAGTTTATTGCATACAGAACACCCCTCCCTTCTTAGTTTTGGTCCCTACGTGTGACGTAGTCTCGTAAGTAAGGCGGGGCTTCTTTTGACTCGACTGGACCTGTGCGGTTCATGTTGTGTGTCGTGTTTCGAGCAAGTTCGGATGGTGCTGCCTGTTTCCTCTGTGCTTCTCTCTGGAAAGCCTCTGGAAGGTGAGGCCCTTACATGTCCGGCCGCTGAAGTTGCTTGGGCCGGCGGCTTCGCCGTCCCTCCCCGTTTGCTCCGGGCAGGTTGGCCGGCTTGTGGCTGGCCTCCTTCGTGGATTCTTCTCGCAATTTTCTCGCAAACAGTGAGTCATCCATTTTTGCTCTTTCTTGGTTAGTTTGTTTTTTCGGCATTGTTTTTTAAACGGTTTCTTTATTTATTTTTTGGTGTTTCCCGCCCCCCTCTTTGTTTGAACTTTCGTCATTTTTTGTAAATTGTTTGGTTGTGTTTATGCGTTTTTTCTAAAATTTCGGGACCGGAGTGGTCAATGTGCGCTTCCACTCTCTGCATCGTCTACCGTTAATCGGTATGATTTGCGGCCTGTTTAAGTCTGTGACTTGTCCGGTACCTCATAATGGTCCTCTCGCGTAAAATTTTTCGCTATACAACCAAAATCGCCAATTTTGAAACCCTGATCGTGTAGAGGAGTTCAGGGGGGTTTTCTGGTGTGAAGTTTGGATGTAAGCCGATCTTAGCTGCGATCTGAGTTTTTCTCCCATCAGTAGTTTCTGATGGGTTTTGTTGTTGTGGTACTTGGTGTCTATATGTTGGCGGGTGAGTAAGCCCTGTTATTTTCGCTTTGGACGTCCCAGTGTCCATACCTTTCCAAACCCTCCTTGGTAAAACCTGACCATTCTTTCAGCCCTACATTTGCCGCCGGATGGGCCGGTGCTGTTGAGGGCAATCGTCTTATACCCAGGGAAGCTAGGTATTGTCTGAATAGTAGTGCTGGTTAGTTGAGTCGCATTATCGACACTAGTCCACGTCCGGAAGGCCGGGTTGCAAACGTTTGTCTGTTCCCTTATTACATTTCTGTTGTGCCGTTGATGCATAATTTTTACCTCTAGCAATTGGGAGTTCTGCGTTGCCACGACAACAGAACGTGTGTCCCTTGTAGGGGCCCCGCGAAATTTGATATGGAATCCGCGACTAGGGGCCCGCCTTGGAACTTCCCAGTCCCTTATAGGTGCTTTTGGAGGAAGATGGTCTGGCTCTCCTGGCATTTGTTGCACGAGTTTGACCCAATATTCAATGTCCTTATCAATGCCCCCAGGCCACCAGACACTAAGCTCCTCGCAAGGCTTTCTCTTTTAACAATTCCCGTGTGTCCCTCATGAGCATGCTCAGTACCTTGTTTTGCAAATTGTTTTGGAATAACTACACCTCACTCCCACAGTAAGACATCCCTTTTCTATTAGGAGTTCCGGTTTGTCTGGTCCGAAAGGTTTAAAAGTCTCGGGTTTTTTTATTTTCGCCGGCCAGCCTCTACCTACCCATTAAGTATGCGGGCAGTCAGTGGGTCTTTTGCCGTGGCTCTGGCGAACATCATCACACGGAGATGGGTAAGATCGGGGCAGTCTCTATATGTAGGGCAGTCATCGTTGGTGCCGGGTCTTCTTCCGTGCTGGCAATGGTGCTTCTGCTAAAAAGCGTTGCATGGGGAAAATTTGTTTCCCCGCGGTGTATTAGGGTGTATGAGTAGGCTGCTAAGGACTCGACCACCTAGTCATTCTGGGGACAGGGATTGTTTGGTGTTGGGGCTTGTTTCCCGCCAAAATTCCAAGTAGCGTTTGTGGTCTGTGACAATTTGAAAAACCCGCCCAATTTATAGGTAATCCATGAAAAGTTTACCCCCAGCGACAATTGCTCCAGGCTCTCTGTTCAGTTGGCTGTAGTTCGCTCGGCTTTTGACAGAGTTTTTGAGTAAGTACGCGATGGGCGGCCTCTCTTCGTCCGGAAGTTTGGTGGGCTCAGGATGGCTCGACTCCAAAACGGTGAAGCGTCACAGGTCATCTCAATGGTAGCGTTGTCGTAAATTGGATGAGAAACGGTGGTTTGAAGTTAGCAATCTTTTATTTGTTGAAAGGCTTTTTTTCTTTGTGCCCCAAGTCCAAATTTGCTTTTTTGTCCATAACAGTGTAGGCGGTTCTGCTATTGTAGCCTTATTGGTAGGAACAACATTATAAAAATTTATTAGACCCAAGAATGCTTGTATCGCTTTTTGTTCTTTGGTTCTGGTGCCTTATTTATGGCTTTAGTTTTCTTTTCGGTGGGTGTATACCTCTCCGTCTATTAAAATAGCCAGAAATTCGACGCTTCTTTTAGCCAGGCAGTCATTTTCTTTTTTTACTTTTAGTCCAGCTTCCTGAATTTAGTTAGTAACATTTTTAAGTGTCTGTTTTAGTTGTTTTCGTTTTTTGCTGGGATTAGACGTCGTCGAAGTACGGTAGACTCCTGTATGCCGTTTAGGAGGTGTTCCATGAGGCTTTGAAAACGCATGGTGCCACAGCTGACGTCCAAATGGAGTTCTTACATCTGATATGCCCTTTGTGTGTAACTATAGTCTGTGGCCTCCACTGTTCGGGGTCTACTGGGGAGTTGTTGGTAATGCTTGTGCCAGGTGAGTTTTGGCAAAAAATTTTCCTCCCCCCAGGGAATGTAGCAAATGCTGGACTCTGGCACGGGGTATGCTGCTCTGTTGTAGTGCGCTGTTCAGGGTCGCTTTAGTCACCACAGATTCGGATTGACCCGTCCGTTTAATAGGTGTGACTATCGGTGTTTCCCCATCTTGGCAATGGTCCTACAGGCTCTAGCACCCCTGAGGCTACTAGTTTTTATTCAGCTGTTCTCATCTTTGCTTTTAAGGCAAACCGGAACCTCGCCTGGCTTTTAGTCTTTCCGGGGCTACCTGTGGGTCTAGACTGAAGAAATAGGGTTTCCCAGTACTTTGCCAGTGAAGCCGTCAAGAACACTCTTGAAATTCCCGGATTAGGGTCTTCCTCCCAGTCAGTTGTGCTCACTTCGGTCTAATCCCGTCATCCCGATGCCCAAGGCGCGACATTCGATGCACGCAGGAGGCTCGGTTCTATCTCGGTCGACAATAAATGGTCAAACGGAGTACCCTCGACATGCTGTTTGTACGAGACTTTTGAATTGGGCCATGCCACTACCGCGGATTTGGTTTCCCTCGGTAGTCCTTGAGTGTTAGCCGCTGCTTTTTAAGTTCTGTTGGTCGGATATCAAGGGACTAGTTGTTTTATGGTGTTCCATGAGACCATGGAACAGGAAAGATCCCGAGTCCACTTCCATTTACGCAGGGATGCTTTCCTTCAATTCTTACTGTATGTTAACTTTCTTCCCGTTTCAGTCTTAGCCGCTCCCTATTGTATACAGTTTGATGTGTATTCTCTCTGTTTTGCGTTTGCTTGTTTCGTGCCACTTTCTCTCCGCTCAGCCTTGGGCTCGGCTCATGTTGGGGAATTGAAGCGTCTCGTTGGGGCTGTAGTTTTTTTTTGTTCCTGCAAGACTTTCTCGATATAACCCTCATCTTCTTGCAACTTCTGCAGATGGCATCGAGAAACCTGGCCATTCCGCTCTTGGGTGACTTAACCTCCGCAGCCAGCCGCATCCCGCCAAATTTCTTTCCCGCGCTCTTTCTTGTCGGCATATCATGCGGTGAACTCCGTCGTCTCCATCGTCTGACATCGACGTCTCGCCATAGTCTTCATGGTGGTGGTAACGGGAGATCTGTTTCCTTCTTGCGGGCGGTTTTGTTCATCCCTGGCTTTTGTTTTTTTTTTTGTTTTTTTTCATGCTGTCTCATGGTAACGGCCGATTTCTTTCGGGCGGCTTCAGCGGCTGTGGCTTCCGCGATGGCCTCATAATCTAAGGTTATTTTAGGCTTGTTCAGTAGCTTCATCTTTGCCGGCTGTTTGAAGTCACTTAGTCCAATATCCTCGATCTCCTTCAAAAGCATCATCGAGGTTTAAGAATTCGCACTCTCCCCTATCTGTCGGATAGCGGCGCTACGAAATCAGCTACCGTCTCACCTTCTTTCTGGTTTTTCCGTAGAATTCATCGCCGTCTTATGAGGTTTGACCACCGTTGGCAGCGTAGTGCGTTTTCAGATAGTTTCTGGAAGTTTCGGAACCATGTAACTGTTTAAACGTCTCGGGGCTTCGCCAGGGTTTTGCCATTTTGAACCAATGGTCGGATCCGCAGTGCGTTAGGAAAAACGGCTCTTTTGCGTTGTTCTGAATGTCTCCATCTATTGCTCTCCGGTACATCTGGAACGCGGTCTGCCATAGAATCCCAGTCTTCCTCGTTGGGATTCAAAAGGTGCGGGCGTGCGTTGTTCCCAGCCATTCTGTTGTCAGTCTGGAATTTTCTCTCACGGCATGCTCGTCTGCGGTTCAAGGAGATCCATCACTCGTCGCCATTGGTTTGGCCCGGAAAAACCGAGGTAAGACCGGGTTCCAACCTCAAAGTCTTTATTTCTTAGCCAGAGTGTAGAAAGGAACATTGGCTTCAAGCCGCGCCGGTCTTTTATATCATTTTTCCCGGCCGGCTTGTAGCCAATGACAATTTGTTTGATTTTGCCGTTCCTCGCGGCTTGCAGGGATTGGGTTCTTTTGAACAAATCCCTTTTCGTTCTAAGTACACCCATGAACCAATCCCTTTTCGTTCTAAGTACCCAATCAGAATGTATTATTTGAAACCAGTTATTTGCATACAGAACATCCAGCATTAAAACACTCTGAATAAATAGCAATAGTCAAATGCAACACATTAAATTGTGCTAGGAGATAACAGAAACTCAAGGTGGACTTGAGTGCTTTGTAGAAAAATTCTGGCAATTCAACCATCGGGATGCATGTTACAAGTTCTTCATCAGTAGAAGCATCTAGGATAATCTCTCAGGGAGAGAATTACAGTAAGTATAGAGCAATTCACAGCATTTAGCAAATTCACGGGTGCTGAATTTTAATTCTTTAAAATTACTATGTTTAAATGAAAACAACTACATCTACTGTACTAAAATCTGAAAGGCTAGCACATAATGTAGAATAGTATTTATAGATAGAAATCTACTACAATAGATTAGCTTTTAAGACATCCCATGTTTCTTTGAAGGTGTCTCATTTTAATATCAGGCTAAGCTGGCTCTTCTGTAAACTAATTAGAGTCAGAAAGAGGAGAGTTTTGAACGTTTTGTGAAATAGAGCTTAAGATGTTGCTTGTACATCAGTGTGAGACAATGTATTGTAATTGGGTACAAACCTGTAAACAAGTAGAAAAATCTCATTTTTTTGTCTACTAAAGGGGAAAAAACCCACAGTGCCAATTGAAACTATGTTAAATATACTGCTACTCTTTGTTGGGAGATGAAGGTAAGAAGTTTGACGGGGCTGATGAATAACTCTAGGTATTTCAAGATGATCATTATTATCTCGATCGGTTTTAGGCTGGAGATGGCATGAAGATGCCAGGTCTCCCTGATGATTATGTAAGGAAAAACAAGGGAGGCCATGTTTCTCAGCTCCCAGCCCATACATATCTCCACTGCTTTTGATAACATCATTCATGATATCTCCTGAGTAGACTGAAGGAGTTGAAACACACATTTCTTCATAGTAACACTGTCTTCTCCAAAATCTAAGGTGCTATAGACCGTTTCCTATTGCATAAGCCAAAAATACTACAGCTCTGAGATTTTGGGGATAACAGTTTTCAGAACCACCTGAAAGTGTGAACTGTCTGATTAAATTGGTGGTCTTGTTACAATGTTCAACCTGTTAATATTATTTCCTTGTTGCGCTAGCTTTCTCACAGATAATTATTAATGAAAAATAAGCACAGGCACTGCCATTAGGGCATATACTGTACAAACTGTTACAGATCATAGATACTTAGAAATGTCATGCATTCTTAACATTCATTCAAGAACATCTGGATTTGGGAGGGTCTAGTCCATACACCATGCAGATAAGATAAGGGGAGAGGAGAGGAGAGAAAAGAAGATCACCTTTATTACCATTTTTCAGTGTGAGCACACTGGCCAACATTAAAAATAAAGTTGTGATGTCTTCTCTCTCTCACACACACACTCCTGGATAGAAAAAAGTAGACTACCAATAATCTTTTCTGCCATCCTCACGACTCTCTGCACCACCTTCTTGTTTGAAGCAGTAATACTTCCAAACCAGACAGTAATGCAATATGACAGGATGCTCTCGATTATCCCTCCATAGAAAGTGGAAATGACAGGGGAAGAAAGATGTACTTTTCTCAAAATGTTTATATACACAATGACAGAATGCACCACTAAGTGTTTGATACTCCTGTTTGACTTTTTGCACCTTGTATGTGTGTGTGTGTGTGTGTGTGTGTGTGTGTGTGTGTGTGTAGCTTCCTATTATGGAATTCGCTGTAATTTAAATTGAAGAGTGGGCAAAAGTAAGTCATAGAGCCCTGGAGAAAATTAAGTCTTCATCACACAGTAGATTTTTAAAATATCTTGACAATTCTTTTGAGTCCTATGGAATAAAAATATTGTCAGAGGAAATATATTTCCTCAAAAGCCTCCTATGCTTTTCTCCGATGCATTTCTTGTATCCATAGAATTGGTCCGGGGACTTTTTTATTCAAACATATAACAGTACAGTAGAAGGAGTTGACGACACCACTTTTTCAAAAAAAATATTCCCAAAGTGCTGGAATCACAAATTCTAGAGCTTTCTTGTTGCTTCAGATAAAAAAGAGAAAGAAAAAAGAAAGAGAGGGGGGTAGAGAAAGAAAGAAAGAAAGAAAGAAAGAAAGAAAGAAAGAAAGAAAGAAAGAAAGAAAGAAAGAAAGAAAGAAAGATGTCACAACTCTAAGTGCTGCTTCTACTGCTGCATTTGTATAGTTGATCAGGAAGGGCTGAATAATGAACAAGCAACTTAGGAAAAAAGAAGACTACTTAACAAATGAACATGCACATAGAAAGGAAATGAAAAGATTCCTTTTGAATTTTTTTAAAAGGAAGACTGTGTGGAAAAGAAACTGGGACTTCCATAGATGGTTTCACCTACAAGGTCACTTCATTGTAACAGTGGAAAATTCTCCTAATGGAATTATGTTAAGTACCATGTTATATTATTATAGTAAGGTCACTGTTATAATATTTAGTGCCCTCTCTTTACCTTAGTTACATTCAGAAAATAGCCCCAAGACAAAAGAAAGTTTCTTATTACAACCATTTTGTGCCTCCAACAGCCTAAGGAGGTGGAATAAATTTACCACGATATCAAATGTTTCTTCTTTCAGGTGTTCTTCCTCTCTATCTATGCCTCTCTATCTAGTCTGCTAAAAAGCCAGGATGAATCTTTTATAAAAAAACCTCTAATCTATCCAGTTGTGATATTTCTAATCATTTTGCAGCTATCTCTAGGTTTCAGGAAAATAAACCACATTTTGCATTTTCCTCCAATAATATACAGGTCTGTGGTGTCTTCTATTTGAGGGAGATTTTAATGACATTAAATAAATATAATATAACTGAAAGACTAGATATAAAAATAATGAAAAAGTGAAAAACTCCAACAGAAAAAAGGCAACAACCACACATATTGAATTCCAAACAAAATCCGTGCACACCACATAACTAGCCACATGAGTGACAGATCATTTGTTTAAATAAAGCCCCTGTCACACAGCACCAACAGATGCAAAGAGGATGTAAAATGGAGAGAAAGACTTGCCATCCGTTGGTGAACGCGATGCATCCGTTCTGTACTCACTGCGTCCGTTTTTCATACTCTTCATCTCTCAAAAAGTCTTTGAGCCTGCACAAACTTTTTTAGCAGATAAAGTATCCAATGTGGTCCATTCTACATCGCCATGCTACCGGGGAACCATCCGTTAATACATCCGTCGTCATCCATTACGCCACCCGCTACAAATTTCGCTAGGCATTCATCCGCATGGCGATCCGTGCAACTCGCATCCCACTCCAGCAGAAAACGGACACAGGGAGAAGCGAAACAGGATGCGGAACGGGACACAAAGCGTAAGTGGCACGGACGGAGAAAGGATGGAAATCGGATTTGCAGCTCGCATACAAAGCTATTAAAACGGAAAAAACGTATCGCAGCGAGGGGACCTATCTCGGATATTTTAGGATGTATGCAGGAAGCCTAGAGGATGCAAAAGGAACATGGGCCAGAAAACTAATATTTTCCTTATAAAAAGGGGGAGGAACTTCACCTGATCTCACCCTTCAGTCCAGCAGCCCTGTGGTGCAGACCTACTTCAGCCTTCATCTATGAGCTCTTGCTCTTGCCACAGCATCCAGTCATCTCCACCGATGGATTCATGACACACTAGTTTGTGTAGCCACCATCGTTTCTACAACAGTGCGAAGCCATCTACAGGCTCTTTCACCTATTCTACACGAAGAAAAGGAGACGGCCAAGACAATGGCTGGGTCTGAAGATGGCATCACCAGAAGAGCAGAGTACACCAGAAGTACAAGTACAGAGTTACAGTTGTAAACAAGCTGATGGTGGAGACCTCTGAGGCCTGAGGAACGAAGAACCCTCGTGCATTCCAGAACTTCATGAGGATGCCTCCAGCCATGTTTCACGACAGTTGTGCAAGCGGCTTGAGACCAAGTTGACAAGCAGAGCACCAACTTCCGGCCCAGCTGGAGCCTGGGGTCAATAGGTGGCACTGACTCTGTGCTATCTGCCTCAAGGACCACGTTACAGAAGCATGCAGTACGGCTGGAGGGTGCCACCACAACACCATCAGCATTGCCTTACCCTCATCCTCACAAGGTATCCCTGCCCATCCCAACTGCTATCCTAACCCATCCCACAGCTATTACCCATCCACAGAATCCCTGCCCATCCCACTACTATCTTAATACATCCCACAAGGCAGTGCAAGGCTTAAACCATTTCTAAAAAGTTTCTCCACCAAGACTTTTTGACTAAAAGAACGAACCAAGTGTGTGAAAGCAAAGATAAACTATTAATAACAAACTTGTAAAAGCAAAATGACCCAAGTTCAAGTGTCCCAAGCAAAGATAAGTCAAACAGGGTAAGGCAACCAAGGCCTCTGGGCATCTTCTCAGTTCACTCTGGAGGCGTGCCCATAGTCTCACGGTGAAGCGGCCATGTTGCTGTGGGAGCGTGGCTGCTGCTGGAGTGCTGTCTGAGGCACACTTGGGGTGCCTGGCCCCGAGAGGACACAGGGATGGTGTGTGGAGAAGCTCTCAGAGAGATGGACTTCCATGTCCTGGATGTGAGAGCCCCTTCCTCGCATGACATGGGGTGGTCAGTCCCAAGACCGATGACAGAGTTCTGAGCCAGGCTTGGACTGTGGGGTGGAGGAAGGAGGAGGTAGTGGGGAGTCTGCCGTCTGCAGCTGAGACGAGGTGAGGCGTGGGGGCATCTGTGGTGTCCCGGTGGCATCGTGCATTAGTGGCATCGATGGCATCGGTGGCATTCGATGAAAAACCTGTGCCTGGACTGGGAAGGGCTGCCTTGTGCTGCGAACTCCTGGTAGGTGTAGCCTTGGTAGGTGAGGGCCTGTGGGAAAGCCTTGGAAGGCTGTGGACTCACCTGGGTGGAGGGAGCAACCTGCGAACTGTCAGGAGCAGGTTCAGCTGGGCGCCTGGAGGGTGTGCAAGCGCTGTGATCCTCTCCTTATCACCTGGTACTGGGATGTGGACATGTCCATGAGGGTTGGTGGACGTTAGGTGAGGAAGCGGCTTGCAGTTTGAAGAATGGTATGTCCGGTGTACCAGCTGAGAGAGAGGAGATCTACGCCTGCTTTTGATTTGTGTCCCTTGATCCCAGCAGACAGTGTGGCTCTGCCCCTCCGGTTCTGGCTCTCTGCCTGCTTTCTCGTGAGGTGGAGCTGGAGGTGTGGTGTCGGTTGGGTCTCTGGTGGAAGTGCCTTCTCCTTGCTCCCACCGCACAGGGGGTCTCCTTCATGCACTCGCCACTGGGAGAGCCTGCATTCTGTCGGGGGGTCTCCGTTCGGTGGACGCTCACAGATACCTGCCTGGACACAGGAGCTGACTCCTATACACACAGAGAGGACTGGCTCTCTGTGGATGCCTGGAGAGAGACGGGTATGACAGATGGGCTCGCTGCTTGGTGGACGATCTCACCCTCCAAGGGAAGCTGCCACTTGGCCATACCACATGAGGTCTTCGATCCTGGTCCGTGAGCTTGACCGCAGCCATGCGCCAGACTTCTTGAGGTGCAGCTCCCCCGTACCAGGTGTGCACTGTCGCTTCCACCACCTTCTCGAGGATGGACCTCCGACGTGTAGCCAGGCTCTCTGCTTCTTCTTTCCAAGCCGACCCTCTTCCTCTTGGGTGTCTCAAATAGAGCCTGCGTCCCTTCTGCCATAGGTTACTCGTTCTCCCTCAGCCAATCGAGCACGCCCCTCCTCATGTTTCCTCTTCAATGGAGTACTCTCTCCTCTCCCTATCTTCATGAATGCCTCTTTCCTCCCTTGGGCAGGGCCTTCTGGGCCCTCATTTCCAGTAGGGAATCACACTGCCTCCACCGACCTCGGCTCAGTCATTTTCCGAACGAACTCGGCGTCTCCTATATCGCTTCCCCCCACCAGTATTCTGGATGTTCGACCAAGACCCTGTGATACTCGCACCTGCCCCGTGCTACTAGCGCCCAGCAGTACGCACCTACGCACGCCTCTCAGACCGATCACTGCATCCGCTTGGCTCACCCAGTATCACCTCCCTTCTTCTACTTAACCTCGCTCAGCATCGCGCGCTACACCACTTCTGCTCTGACGGAATAGAGAACCGGTGATTCCTATGGACAGCCGCCACGCATACCGCTCCCCTTACCTGAGCCTTACTCTTCTCTGGTCTCACCCCTAACAATAACCCGTTCACCCTTTGAGGTTCTAGGTCGAGCCTGGTCCACCATACCACCACCAGCAGCAGCTCAGCACCGCAGCAGCAAAGCAGCAGCAGCAAGGCAGCAGACCTAGCACGGACCCAGCAGCACCAGCAGCACCGGAGCCACCAGGAGCACCAAGCTAGGACCAGGCAGGAAGAGCAACAGGACCAAGAGCAGCTCGCCCAGCAGAGTAAGCACCAGCTCCAGGAGCAGCCTAGCAGAGTAAGCCCAGCAGAGCCCCAGCCACCAGGCAGTAGCAACCATCTGAAGCCCAGCACCAAGCAGAGTCAGCCCGAGCAGCAGAAGCCCCAGCAGAAGCAGAGTCAGGCCAGGGGGCTGGGATGGTGTCCCTGTCCTTCTTTGCCAAGGCTTGCCAGAAGACTGGCACAGGCTTCCTCTTCTTCCCCATGGTTGTTGGCTGGAGCTGGTCTGGCAGCAGGTCTTTCCTCTGAATGGTGACCTGCCTTGCGAGCTGCATCCTTTATATATCCGTGGGGCTGACACAATGCATCCTTCCCTGATGCGCAGTGAACGCTTTGCATCGCTAGACATCCGTTAGGCATCCGTTTGATTGGCATCCGCATCATCCGCTAGGCATGCGCTCTGCATCCGTTCCCTTCTGCTTGCGCGTCCACTTTTGCTGTGCTCCCCCGGAAGCCCTGCAGGATGTGCATTTCCACTTCCATTCCGCTTCCAATCCGTTCATGCTTCCGCGTGGAGCATCCGACTTTTACATCCTGGCTTTGCCTCCCCACATCCGTTCCTTTCCGTTGTTGTCCGCTCTGTTTATGCAAATTTGGAGGCACTTTGAGAGGCGGATAACAATGGATGGAACATTTTCTTATCCACTGTGTCCTTTTACATACTTTTTGCATCTGTCCGGCCTATGTGACTAGGCCCTTAAGATAAGTGTTCTGTTATTTAGATGAGAAAACATACTGCCCCTCACTTAATGCTATATAGCTCTGTCTTCTTCTTCTTCTTCTTCTTCTTCTTCTTCTTCTTCTTCTTCTTCTTCTTCTTCTTTCTCTTCCTCTTCCTCTTCCTCTTCCTCCTCCTCCTCTTCCTCTTCTTTCCTATTAACTTCAGGGAAAAATAGACATGGGTTCCAGTAAATATAATATTTTGAAAGATACCAATCAGATCCTTTAGAACTTTAATTTGGAACAATGGATTTCTTCAGACAAAGAAAGACAAAGGTAGACATTCATTTTCTTCTTTTGGCCTCTCATAAAACTCTCCAGACCTTGACATGGTAGAAAGTTCATAATAGGATAATTCTGATTCCAACTGACAAATGCCCATAAAAAACAAGAAAAAAAAGCCATTAATTTATTCCCTGGATGGTATGACTCAGACTTTCGGGAAAGACAAAGGCAAACAAACAAAATACAAAATAGGCTGAAGTTTTATATAGTTTAACATTCATTAAAGCTTTCATTAGACCAAATAAATAATTTAAAATGTATCAAGTTGAAGTAATTGATTTGAGGTTGTTTAGTAAGTCACTGCATATAGCTGTTTATTTCTTACTTTTACAGAGGGGAAAAATAACAAATGATCTACTGTTCCAAAACGTACTTGGGAGACTTATAATCACATATAGTGTAACTCCTTGCATACTTTAGTAACAATATTAATTGTGAGAATCCCATTCATTAGTAATATGAAGCCATGCAGTTATAATAGTGTTTTCAATATAAATGATCTATAATTCTAAAGTTTTGCTATAGGAGAAAATTATTAATTATTCATGTAGTATTTTTATGTGTGCTATTAATATTAATACTCTATTTACATATTTTTATTGGCAGAATTAATGATAGAGTGAACTATCATCCTGACAGATTTTCAAGTGCATATTCAGTGTAAAAAACACATTTAGCAAATATACTGCCTATTCCTTAGTTCTGTGGTAATAACAAATTCAAATGTTCTCTTAACAATTGCTGCATAGACAAAATGGACTTTCAGGAAAACAAGAGGAAAGAATCAGCTAGGAATAACATGATATGTTTGTGTGTGTTTGTATCTACACCTAAGTGGTTTTTGGAATGTTCAGGGGACTAAGAGAAACAGAAGTCTAAATGACTTGTGAGGGCTGAGCATATAAAATGGTTACAGAATAATAGACTTTTTCAAGGGGAAAGGAGTAGAGATGTGCTATGTGAAATGAAATAAAAGTATCTTGAAATAAAGCATTCAGCTATAATTCTGGATGTACAATTAACCAATGGAACAGCTTGCCGTCGGAAGTTGTGGGAACGCCATCACTTGAGACTTTCAAGGAGAGATTGGACGACCATTTGTCAGAAATGGTGTAGGGTCTCCCGCTTGGGTAAGGGGTTGGACTAGATGACCTGCAAGGTCCCTTCCAACTCTGATTATCTGTTACCTGTTCAGTTACTAAGTTGTGTCCAGCTCTTTGAGTCCCCCATCGACTGTAGCATGGCAAGCTCTCCTATCGTCCACGGTCTTCTGGAGTTTGCCCAAATTCATATTCATTGTATTGAGTACATTATCTATCTTATCATCTGCCATCTCATTTTTTTCCCTTCAATCTTTCAATATCAGATTGATTTCTTAATATCAAAGATTTAAGGCTAGATATGGACATCACAACTGAACAAATCTGACATTAGAGAGAGCCAGTTTAGCCAGTTTAATTTGGTTGATCTAAGACAAAATGGAAGCAACCGGACTATCAGCCTTCTTGAAGATCTGTGAATATCTCAGAGCTCAGATAGCTCTAGAAAAAAGCAGATACCTTCTTCAATTCTTGCAAATCAAGTTCAATTTTTTTAAAAAATCACATCTTTTCTTTCGATATATGAAAAGGATGAGGTGGAAAGAGGAAAGAGTGTGAATGGCTGACAGTTCTATCTCTTAATAACAATGGAGGACTTATTAAAGCTGTAAGATCTGTATGTATATGTACATACAGGATAATTCTGGGCAGTTTACCATCATAAAAAATAAAAACTGTACAAAGACAAAAGCAGAAAAAAAAATACTGCTCAAAGCCAAAAACATAGTAAATTATTATGATTGGTTCCATAGGTAGCCAGTTATTTAGACTGGATTTGTTATTTTTATCCACCTATCAAGTCCTTCTCAAGGATATGAGATAGATTGATATAGTTATTTGATTGTGTTAAAGATATCATTCTAGGATATAAGCCATTCCAAGTAAAGCTTCCTTTTGCAATTAACTGATGGTGATTTTGTCAATGCCAGTGTGTTCAAGTGGTGTTCCAGATGTTTTGGGATTGCACAAAAAGAGCAGTAAACAGCTTTGCTAGCTTTCTCTTTGTTTATACTGACTCACCCTGTTTCCCTCTATAGTCTAATTTACTTCTGGTAACACTTTAATTTTTTTGCCAACGTAGATCTTTGCATTTCTACCAGTTATGCTTCTGTGAATGCTTCATTTTGTATTATAAATTGATGCTAGCACTAGCACTTAAACTTATATACTGCTTAATAGTGCTTTATAGCCCTCTCTCAGTGGTTTAGAGTCAGCATGTTGCCCCCAACAGTCTGGGTCCTCACTTTACCCACCTTGGAAGGATGGAAAGCTGTGTCAGCCATGAGCTGGTGAGACTCAAACTGCAGGCAGAGGGCAATCAGCAGTAGTAGTCCGCATTCTAACCACTGTGCCACCATGGCATAGTGATCTGCTGATCTGCTATTATTATTTTATAATTTAAAAGAGTAAACATGAGCAGGAGAGGAAGAACTGCTTCTGCAAAAACTCAGTTCAGTAGTGGCAACCAGTAGGCCTTCTGATAAGGGCCAATGCTGGCAACATTCAGAGTCAGTTATATCTGAACATCCCATAATCAGTGTCTATGTGAAGAATATACATATATCTTTATGTTTTAGAAAATATTTTTTTAAAAAAAGTTTGATACACTTTAAGGCCCTGTCACACTGCCCAATGGATGCAAAACGGACACAACGGACGAGCAAAATGTTCCATCCGTTGTTA